>CAXAMN010010224.1:643247-689444 GCA_963970005.1 Durusdinium trenchii
CAAATGCCAATTTGCCAGTTCTAGAGCTATATGGCAAGCTCTCTCCACGACCCCAAAACTGGACCCCTTAGGGGGCCATCAAAGGGCGATAGCGGTGCAACAAAGCGAGGGTGTGGGGGGAGAGGGAAAGTTTCGTAAGCATCGACAGGCCTTCCTGTATGTATTGCCGGGCGGCAAACGAAGATCCCCACCTGCCTCGCAAGAGGGACCGTTCCATCAGTCCATGAACCCGAAAATCTTCCGTAGCGCCTCCTCTGCGCAAGCTGTAAGGTCTGAAGGTGTCCTTAAGTTTGAAGAATCCGGTGAGACGTTTAAAAGCCGATCGAAATTCGGAGCGAGAGCGAGGCCAAACAAGGTCCTGCTTAGAAGGGGCAAGATCACAAGCAGTTCGGGCAATAAGAACAGTAGGCAGGTGATAAATCACCACATTCTCATCGACCTGACGACGGATGCCTGTTTTAGTCTCACCAAGTCGCACGACCATGTTTGTCTTGGAAATGAGGAGGTGCCGAAATCTGACTTCAAAAATTTCGCCTGTCCTGAGCATTCCCCAGAAGCCCAAGCACAGGCAAAGTGCCAGCCTGAGCTCCTCAAGATCAACACACCGACCAACAAGTCCCTCGACCACCTCAATAGGGAAAGGTGGCGCTTGACGTGGGCGTTCCAGTTTCCGCCACAGTCCGTAAACCCGCCAAGCACCCCGAAGGCGGCCCTTCGACCATGGCAAATAATGGTGGAGCCCACACAGAGTGTCAGCTACACTGGTGATACTGGCTCCAGCCAGGTATCGCTCATCAATCCAATCCATCATAAATTCATCAATGTCCCTCCGTGTCCGCTCAAGTGCTTTGACGACCTGGCTCACAGCCAGGAAATAGCGTACGCGCGTCTTCTCGGTGATGGCACGGTCAAAAAGACTCAGCCTCCCTCGACGCTGACGCCGCTCTCTTTCCAGCTGCTCAGGCCCGGCTCGCCTCGTCCGTCGGGTTCTCTGCCGAGTCGACATGGGCCAGGTTTAGGATACAATGTGCTGCTAAAAGAAGGGCGTTGATTTTGTTTACAATAAAATGGAGCTTCCGGCTAGCCGTCCTGCCCTTCGACAGGATTGAAATGCTAACATAAGAATCGGAGAGGTGAAAAACCCGACGGTTGCAAATGCTCCTCTGCAAAGTTTTCCACAACAAAGAAAGGTAAATGGCGCGCACCTCCAATGCATTTATTTGTTCAGCTTGTCTCCACCTGGTTTTAAACACCTGCTGCCAGGTCCACCAATATGCTTGAGCCGATTGACGAGGGAAAACCTTTGGGTTCAAAATTTGCCCTGAAGTGATTCTGACATCGCTTCCAGTATGGCGGACCCTCGCCAGCAAATGTTGGTTAAGCTGTAAAACGTCTGCGTCTGCCGGAAGGTCAGGGATTTCGCGTCCAGTCTGAAGAGGACAGCGGAGCCCAAGCCGGAGCCCCAGCCCTGGCGGAAGCCCCATTCGGGAAAACAAATGGTCGGGGTCGAAGCATCCCGTAAACTTAGCCACCCCAGCGGCGGCCACGAGGCAAAAGGACCAGATTGAAAAAGAATCACCTACTTCACTGCACCTCTCATCCTCAAACTCCTGCTCGTGTCCCTTCTGCTTTGATGCTGCCATGCAGGCTTTTGTGTGTCCTGCCCCGTATCCCATCAAAATTTCACGTTCACCGGCGGAAAGGAGTCGTCCATTGCCTGTCGCTTTGGAGAAAAGGAGGTACTGATACTTGTACTGATAAGGCGGGAACCTAAATGCATCAAGTTCCCACCTAGCACGCGTGAGTTCATCAGTTCGCGAGAGGCCCGCAGGCTGCGGCGGGGGCCTCCCCCTTGGGATTGCTTTCATAAACGTGGGGTATATGACCTGTGGCTCGGACTGCTCCCACTCAGGGCTGAGCCATTGGCTAGGCTCAGGCCAGGTCCCAGCAACCGAGACCATCTTGTACCCATCGCAATCAGTAATCTCCACGCCACAGAACCGTGGCCGACTGTTTGGAACTTGAGCACTGGGATCTAGCTTGTAAGGGATCACGCCTACCAGGGAACTGATCTGGTCTCTGGCCACGTCCATGCTAGCCACATTTTCATAGAAAAACTCAAAGCCACAGCGTGGGAACAGAGCTCGGCAATCCTCAAATACCCTCAAGGCCTCAAAAATGAGACCACTTGAGGCACCAGCTAGGTTCCGCCGGTTAGCCCTAACGCTGCTTAGGTCCACACACGGGAACCCTGCCCAGCCATGAATTTCTGAAAAGTCTCCTACTCCACTTAACAAGTCCTTCAGGGCCTCTTTGTCCAGCTTCCGAACGTCATCCCAGAAAATCGTGTTTGGCCATCTCCGTGAGACCACTCGGTTGCTGGGCTTATGGATGTCACATGCAATATAGGCGACCACTTCAACACCACAAATATCATAACACCTGGCAGCGCCTCCAATTCCATTGAACAATGACACAACAACGACGGGAATCGGCAGAGGGGAGTTTAGCGGCCGCTGGGATGCCACGAACGCCTTCCCAGCGCTCGTGAGTGTCCTGGAGATGGCCACTGCTCCTCCTCGGAGACTGGCGTCACTGCATGTGATGGCCTCGTCAACCCGAGCCCCTAACCAAGTGTGAAAGAGGGGGATCCCAAAAACACCAAACAGCAGCTCCCGTTTGACCTCTCTGTGAAGGCAACCTTGAGAGTCCTTGTCCGTGATCCAGTCCCAAACTCTGTCGAAATGGGACATGGCTGGTCTCCTGAACTGGAGCGCAAAGCACCAACGGCCCATCGTCACCTGTAACTTCTTTTTGGACACATGGGACTGAGACGCTAGCCACAGCGAGCACTTAGCGATCTTAATAAGACGCTCCGGCCCGGCCCCAATCCACTGGTCCTTACCCCCAATGAAGGCTCCAAGCTCAATTCCGGAAGTAGCTCCGGTCACTGTCTTGTCCTTTGAAATCACAATACCTGCCTGGTCCCAAAGCCCTTCTGCCGTCTCCTGCATCGCCTCCAAAGCACCTGGGATGAAGCCTGCTACCTTAGCGCCTCCAGCGAAATTATCCAAATACACGTGCCACCATGGTCGCCCAGGGACTGGAGCGGCCGACGAAGAATCAATCAGCCAAGGAGGCAGGGGGCTCGTCTTAGAGAGCTGCCCCGCCGCGTCCAGTCCCCCCCTCAATAGGATCAATTCAGCCGCTTCCTGCATGACGCCCACCGCAGATGACCAACCCATCGGCAACACCTGGCAAGATAAATACCACAATTTGTCCCTCTTGTCAGCCTCATTCAGCCCAATCTCACGCCCTCGGAAAGAAAGGTTGAATGAAAGCAACCGGGTCCACGCCTGCGGCAGGCGAAAAAGGTAAAACGCACAGGCCATGTCACTTTGGGAAATCCGCAGCTGCTCCGACTTGTCGACCACCACGCTTAACCACTGAGTAATACTTGGGAGCCTCGCAACTCGTCCAGGTATCACTTTCAACACAGCATTAGCCGGGGTCAAATTCATGATCAGCCGCAATATGCTCTGGCCATTCGACAGGCATTTGCTCTTCGGTACTCCAAAAAGACCGCTGAGCACCTTTTCACCTCTATACCTCACGATTTCAGATTCCTCTGTCCACACACAAATGCCTCTCCTAACCAACTCACAGGCGATCGGCAGACGCTCCTCTTGCACGATGTGGATCTTCCCTTGGAGTCTCGGCAGTTCCTGCCCTACATCTGGACAAATACAGGCATCAGGATGCTCCAAAAGCCAGCGAGTCCGCTCCCCCACCCACTCTGTGATGGGGATTACACCTCCATGCCCCTCTGGAGGAAGGGCAGGTGCCAACCTAGCAAGGGACAACACCTCGGCCTTACATACCTCCTCGCCTGTGTAGGAGAGCGTTCTCTTGGCAAAGTCATCCATGACCTGATGAACTCCCCAAACAAACGAAACATCTTCACCAAGGATTCGGCGCACGCTAGCACGCATCGATGCCAACAAGTCCCTCTGAGCAGCAGAGGGGGCACCTGAACCTACCAGGTCCCCACAACCGGACAAGCTGTTAACAAACCAACGCACAAACTCGCACCAACAGTCCTCAGCCGATCTCTTCACTAGTTCAGAGTCAGCCAACAAAGCACTCAAATTCGACTGAAAAGGAAAACTCGACAAAGACGAATTCGGATCAGGCGGCAGGGGAAAAATCTCTCTCTTAGAGCGGGTCGCTCGTGGTGACGGACGCCCTTTTTCAGAAGCAAACCAGCTTCGAAGATCGTTCAGCAGACGGTCCCTGCTCGCCATCTGCGGGTGAAAAACGCAAAAATACATCCCGACACCCAGCTCGGAAAGGGATCCAGCCGTGTCCAAAAGGGATTTCCACCAACAAGCTTCCAAGCCTAGGCCGTGGCCTCCTTCTCCTTCGTGGCGTCGGCCTTCGCCTTGGAGTCCTGCTGTTGAGGCTTCTTCCAACTGTTCTGCCAGGGTTGCTTCTTCCACGCCCCCCGGCCTTCCTTGTTCCACTTGTCCCACTTGTCGTCGTTCTGATGCTTTCCTCCTTTTCCTTTGCCTCCCTTCTCCTGCCAGGGCCCGGCCTGTGACCAGCCACCGGCGCTTTTGCCCAACCGCCCCTTTGCCCAGGGGCGAGGCTTGTGATCGTCGGCTGCTGCAACCTTGTCCATCAGCTTGGAGTACTTCCTGGCCGCCAGCGTAATCGCCGGTCCAGCCGCCGTGAGGTGCTCTGGGGAGTACAACTCTAAGTGCTTTGCCGCGGACCAGTTTTGATCTAGTTGGGCTTGCTCGAGTGCGAACCAGCGAGCCGCGAGCGCGTCCCCCAGCCTGCCAAGGCGTCCAACCCGGAGTAGGTCGACGCAATTTGCTATCAAGAACATCTCGCGGCCGTCTCTCGTTTGTTGGTTCACTCCCCCCCCCCTGAGTGAGGGAGTGCCAGTAGGTCACGATCTTGGTCCCCTGCATCAAGGGATTCACGTTGCCGCCTGCCCCGGAGAGCTCGTTCAATCTTGCTTCCACCTGCTCGACCAAGAGCTCGAGCACTGAGCCCTCCTGGCGATCGCTGCGTTTCTTTAGGGGCGGCAAAAGAGATGCTTCCTCGGAGCTGTCTTTCTCGTCCGAGCTGCTCCCTGAGCCGTCGCTCCCTGAGGGATCGCCTGACCCCCCAGAGTCTCCATCTCCCGACTCCTGATCGGAATCCTTCTTCTTTTTCTTCTTTTTCTTTGCCTTCTTGCCTCCAAAGATGATGCGGAGTGCGTTGAAAGCTTTCTCTCTCTTCTCCTTCTTCTTCTTGGGCCTGCCTGCCCTGCCTTTCTTGTAGGCCTCCGCAGCTCGCAGCACCAGGCTCGAGGTTACCCCAGCCGTGCGTTGAGCATCCTTCAAGCTCTTCATAATACCATCTTTTTGCCCCTCCACTGCTAGGGGCGGCGCCGCACGGCCCCGGCCAGCGAAAGCCTTCGTCTCGATAAGCTTCCTCCCAGTCGTCAAAGGCGCCACTGCATGGGGAGCATCTCCAGCCTCCTCTCTCCCCCAATCGTCTCCATCGTTGTCGCGATGAGCTCCAGGCTTCAAAGCCTCCTGGCGGGCACGGATTTTCTCCAGCCTGCCTCGTAGTGCACTGGGAGCTGTTGGGTCGGCGTTGTCCACCTCTTCCACGTCCTTCTTCTTTCTTTTGGGGCCAGCAGGAGGTCGGCCTCCTTTGCCATCCCCAGTCACCTTGCGCTTCGCTGTCGCCTTCGCACCTTTTGGATCCTTTCCAGGCCTCGGCTTCAAAGCAAAGCCTTCCCTTGTTTCCCACTGGTCGGAGGGCTCGTCGTCCTTGCCAGTGAGGACCTGTTTCAGCAATCGGCGCCCCCCTGACGACAGGCGGGAACCCGGGAAAGTTGCACCGTCCCACAACTCCAACTGACGCACGTGAAAAGCAGCGCCTTCGTGCAAGCATGGGCCTTCTCCCAAACAAATGTGGAGTTCGCCTGCTCGACGATTGAACAATGAAGATAGGGCCGGAAGTGCGTCGTCTCGACTTGCTCCAATCACCCTCACCGGTACCAGCAGTGATCCATCTGGTTGCAAAATGCGATCGATCACCACAAAAATAGCTTCTACCCCTTCTTGGCCAAACACCTCTCCTGGGACCTCGGTAATCAAGATGTTTCCAGGCTGAGGTGCGAGCAGGCTCCATCGTACTGTATCTCTCACATCGTAGCGGCCAAAAGGGCTGTCTCCTTCGGCCTCGACAGGCATTTCTGCCTCTACCCCCGAAGTCATTGGCGCGGCCTCGGAGGCAAGCCAGCCACTGACTCCCGGGGCGCCTGAGGATCAAAGTCGAAATACGATCGATCCAGGCTCCTGTGAAGCCTGACAAATGGGTTCGCGTCGGCGCGACCCAAGCGCTTGTGTTTCCGACCAGCCCGGTGCGAATGCTTTCTTCTTCGCTTCTTCGGCCGAGTGTCCCCTCTCCGCGAACGGTGATGTCCACGGTCAGTAGTCCTCGACGTTCGATGGCCTCTGGCAGTCTCCCGCCTGGTTGACCCTCGATCTGGCGAACCTGGCTCGACGGCGTCAGCCTGGTCCCCTTCGTGTCGCACTGCAGCCGGCTCCTCCTTCACGACCTCCTCAGTCTCTCGCGACGGCCGCGCCTCAGGGCGAGCCTTGGAAGCAACCCCAGGCGGCCCTCCGGCTGCCTCAGGCACAACAGTGGTGGCCACCGAGTCGCTCTCAGACTCCTCCGATTCCTCGGAACCCCCCTGCTCGGCCTCCGGGCCTGCAGGTGCGGGCGAGTCTCCCCGGGGCTTTTCAGCCTCACGGGAAGTCCTTCCCCCTGGCCTGGGGGAGCGCAGGAGGGGCTCCCTCCTGTCAGAGGCCTCGGGGAGGTCCCCAGCCTCCTTGGGCTCAGCTGCCGCCGGCCTCAAGGCGGGAGGCCGTGCAGCCTCGGTGACCGGCGGCGCGAGCCGGGTCACGCGCAAGGCCCGCACTTGCCTCACCGCCGAGACCACAAGGTCGGTGGCCACGGCGCGGAGCGCGGGGTGTGTCCACTGGAACCCCAGCTCCGCGCCGAGGGCCTCCCAACCGCTGCAGGCGAGGCACCAAGTGTCCCCACCCGAAGGTGGAGACCGCTTGCACCTCGCGCAGCGGTCCATCCAAGACCGAAGGCTAATTTGAGCCAATGGCCGCATACGTGCCTTCGTGCAAAACATCTCGCTCTACGAGCAGATAACATAGGCGGGTTTATATAGGAGAGAAGGGATCCTTTCCCATTTGTGTTGCAAGCTTGTGACCTATCTTGAAACACCAACTGACACTGTGACCAATATGCTGTGAACCAACAATCACATAACACCGGTTGGCCATGACACGATGACACAGCATGCGCCCGCGCATCAAAACTTGCAGCAGAAACTCAATGCTGGAAATGGACAGCAAATTAAGGCTGCAAACTTTCGACCCACCTGTGCCAATTATCTTCACAATGGCTTTTGACATGCCCACCCCAAGAGCAGGGTTGGATGATTGAACATGTTCAAACCACAAAGCACATGTATTATATTGGAATGCCAAACAGCGTACAGCATAGGGAATTCAAGCACACACACACACAAGCTTCTGAGAGGCCGGCCGAGAAAAAGCAAAGCTGGTCGAAACATGAGACTGTTGCCTCCTGTGTCCGAGGCGAAGACATCGGCGGGAGCCCTCATATTCACTACAAGTAGACACGAACACTAACAAGCACGCAAGCCATGTATTTTCACCTGCTTGCCCCTGCGCAGCAAACGAACCAGATATGACTTCCCAAATGGTTTAAGCCTATGTAAGATTGTATAAGTCCATCCTCAAGGGTTTTAGCTTCGATTCTCTTGAATCTTGCCCGTCGATGCAAATGGACTTTCTTGTTCTGGCCGCAACGGACGTTTCGACCGGAAAGCGCCTGCAACAGAAAGGGCCTGAGATAGCTGAGGGGCCTGGCATGTTTTTTGGAGCCCAAATGGTGCAGGAAGACTCAAACTTGGGTGCAAACTTATCCACCAGCTCCAACTCGCTATTCCCTCAGCCTCATGCCTTCTTTTAACGACCCTTTTGTAAAGACCGACGAGGCTTCCCCCCGTTTTCCATCCAGCCTTCTAGAGATCAATCCCAGGGCCCCTCTCCGTCTGAGCCAAAACGTGACCAGGACAGCACCAGGACTTCGCACAGTGACGGCACCATTGACGGCACTTCTGAAGGAGACACCCAGGTGGAATCTGAACCTGGACCCACTTTTGGTTTCTGTACAAACCAAATCAAACCAGTGGCTTTCCAGTTGAGACTTTTCTTGGCGAAACCCATGGGGGAGACGTTGAAGACTTTGCAGGGAGGTCCGGGGAACTCCAGCTCCACTACCAACGGAAACTATAGGAAGCGTGTTGGCCCTTGGCCAAATAACCAGCTCTTGAACAGGATACTCTTCCCTCACAAAACCGTTGATTGCGCCTAAAGGATTAAAGGATCGGCTTCAGAAAGTGTCCTTTCTGGATCTTTCTGGGGTGTTTCAGGATCCCAGAAATGAAGACGACAGGCCCTGACCTGATGTTGACTATGAAAGTAGCTAATCATCATAGTAGTCATACAAAATCAAGCTGGTAGTAGAGTCTGAAGCACAAGCCCACAGTCTTTGCATGTCTTTTCGCTCTTCAACGGTAGCGGCTTCCGATTCTTAAAGTCTGTGATGGGACATTGCAGTCATTGATGCCCCACGCCGCTCAGAGCACATTTACTGTAGATCAATTCAGCAGTCCTAGGGTAAGCGACAAGTTCTGTGGTTCTTTGTCGTTCATCAACCCACAGCATACATCACTGGTACACCAAAAGCCGACACGGAGCAGTCTTGCTCGTCCACGTACATGATCAATGTCTAAAAACACATAAATCAGTTGCGACAAAACAAAAGAAACGCAGTTTATGGTTTATCTGATTTAACTAATCAGTTGGGTTTTTGAGTTTGACCTTGTGACTTGGAATGCCATCCACACTTAGAATCACTTAACTACTTTGTCAAGCCACAAGGTCAGCCTCTGTGTGGAGTCCGCAGGACTCGGCTTTGACCTGCAACACCAGCGGAAGTTTCTGCAAAAGGTGTTGGGAAATGGCCAAAAGCAGGATGCGAGAATCACAAATGATGCTAGATCATCCAATCTAAGACTTGGAGCCCTTGGATGAAATAGACTGAGGCTGGATAAGAAAGAGTCTCGTCGGGAAGTTTGAGTCGTAAGCTAGGGTGATCATGGCTGGGACGTTGGCATGTTCGTTGTTTTCATGATTTCGCTCTGTCTGCCCCCCTTGACAAACCTGTTCAAACTCAATCAACGTGTCGCCAAGCGAAGCTGCTTTTAGAACGGCAAAAGGCGTCTGATTCAGCGACTACCTTCACTCACACGGCATGCCGGGCCTGTTCATACCGCCTCGAGGTATGAATTCCCAAGATGCCAAAGATCTTGGACAGCTGCTCCGTGTTGAGGATCAGCATGGTGACCGTCGGGTGCGGCCTGTGTTGGAACCACAGAGGACACCTCTCCACTGTCCACCGAAGCGTGTGAAACCCACCAAAACACATTGTTCATCATTGTTCTATTCATATCTTTATATATTTTTGTCCAAAGCTTCATTTTCAGTTTCTCACCTAAGCCCAAGCGAAATATGCAGCACGGTAGACCTTTGAACAATTGGAGGAAAAACGGGCTTTCCAATTGAAATGGTTGCCAGGGCTCCTTTCCAATCTCCCAATCCGAAGGACCTTCCAGGTATTGCCATCTAAGCCCAAGACTGCCCAATTAATCGGAGAGTTCACAAGCTACTGTGGCTATCTGAAGACAAATGAACAGTCTTGCTTGTCAGCTTCTAACTCAGGCCCATCGAAACTGGAAACCAACCTTGAACCCAATCGAGCGCATTCGCTTGGCTGGGCATACCTGCAAAGGTGTGGTGGTGGAGCAAAGCTGCACGTGCAATTGGATGGTATGCAGTCAATCCTCACTCAGCATCTTTGACAACCAGGCTTTTGTCATGTTTTCCACATTCTTCTACACTGTGTTGTCGCTTCTGCAAGCCTTGCATCGGAAGATTGCACAAAGTAATCCCAGCAATGCACCATTGCCAAACTCCTTAGGGTCCACAGTGAACTGGACGCAGCCCGAAAATGTCCGAAACAAGTCCGACTCCGAGAAACCCCTGTTGGCTTGATCGAGAACATACTTGTCAACGTGAAGGATCATTGAAGGGCATCGCTATTAGTAAGGATCAAACTTGTCATTGAGGTTGACATCAGCACTTCGCATACTATCACATACTTCACGACAGCTTCACAAGCTGTCAGCTATTTTTTTCAGCATGGGACAACGAAATCTGGGCTCCCCACCCCAAATTGAAACAAACACTGGTGATGATCGAAGCAAGCTGAAAGCTGCGGCACCCCATCATGCAAATCTGTGAACAACTTGCTTGCTGTAACGAAGAGCAAATTTGTCCCCCAAAGTATGACCACTGACCTGCAACAACGACGTTTGTCAGCAATCGCTTCAAAGGGAATCGACCAAGCGATTGATCTTCAGTCTCTTGAATTGTAGCGCCTTTGAAGATTTGTAGCGTCCGGTGTTACCAGGATGTCTAGACCAAAGTACGCTTCCAGGCCACGCAGTGACGCGTGTCACCACCGCGCGCGCTTTCGTCCTGCCGCGCTCGTTTTCCCTGCGATGTCGCCGCCGACTCCGGGAATCGTCCCATCGGGACAGTGATGGATGCTCCGCAAGCAGATGGACAGCGGGAGTCCGAACACATCCTCGAGGTGTGCAGCAAACAGATGGACAATGATCCCAAAACGCACATGGAAATGGCGCATGGGCAAGGGAAAGACTGCATCCAAAATGAGGCTTCATACACCTTGATAAGCTGATATGATGTGCTAATTTGATGTGTGTGTGTAACCCTTGGAATCATATTTGGATTTTAGCAGGGGGTAGCGGCAGATCATTTGGGACCGCTACCAACGAAGACGCCCACTTGATCTGGTGATATCGGAGTTGGCCACTCCGACGTACCTGCGATTTTCCTTTCTTTCTGAGTGGCATGAGGCTAAGCCAAGAACCTCAAACTGCAGACATGCACGACACGTCGTCATGTCGACCTGCCCGCCGACCTCGATCTTGCGCTTTGGGCCACCTTTCCTTTTAAGACCTCCAGGATTCGATGGTCTCCTACTGGTACTCTTAGGAAATGGAACCCTAGGCCGGCGTGTGGCACCGCTGTCAAGTCAGTACGCATATCCATGAGTGTGTTTGGCTTCGTGCCAACCCGGGATGAGCCCGCAGAGTGCCTCCCGTGGACCCGTCGAACGGGTGTACGTCTTTCTCTCCCTTGCTTTGGAGAGGTAGGTGTCCGGAGCGGACAGCAGGTGGCCCAGGCCGTACGTACGATGATCTTTGTCTCATCTTTGGAATACCAAGTTGGCTTATGCCTTTACGTGACCGCAGCGGTCAAAGCAGCCAGCCATTTCGGCAAGGCACAAGGTGACCATAGCGGTCAAAGCCAGTTTTAGGTTCATTGGAACCTGTCGAGCACTTAGCCCCCCTTCTCCCCCTTCCCTCCCCCGTTCTTTCTTTGCTTTCTGGGGTTTTCCTGAATGCAATACTCAGGATCACCCCTCTCTTTCTTGGGTGTGTCCCTGGACGATTGTTCGTAGCTGGGAACACCTTCCTTTCCTCTCCCTTTCTCTCCCTCTCTCTTTCTTTCCTTCTCTCTTTCCTCTCTTCACCTTCTTCCCTGGGTGTCCCTGGATGCTTCGTCATAGCTGGGAGCCCTTCTTTTTGGTGTGTCCCTGGGCGCCTGTGTCGTAGCTGGGAGCACCTTTGTCTCCTTCTTTCTTTCCCTCTCTTTTCTTCCTCCCCCTGCCCCCTCTTTCCTCGCGCGCGGCGCGTTTACAAACAAACTAGGCTTCTGCAACAGGTTTTTCTAATGAGGTTTGGTTTGTCATCGGTTTGTTCCCGTTCATTTGGTTCCCCTTTCATCGGCCCCCACAGACGGTTATTTTCCTCTTTTCTTTCATGTCTTTCTGTCTTCATGTCTCTTCATCCTCATCCTTTCTTTCTCTTGCGCGCACTTTCGTCCGGACCTTAGTTTGTACACATACACGCACGCGTACTTTACTTACAGCGAGGTTCAGGTGGCCCAGGTTCGTTACAATGAGGTTTGGCTCATCGGTTGTCCTCCTTCACTTGGTTCCTTTTCATCGGCAACCACACACACCTTTGTCTGTCTTCTCATTTTCATCTGTCCCTTTTGCGTGCACATGTGCCTACCTCCTTTCCGGGCAGGATGGAGGTCACACATGCCTCCCTTCGGGGAGGCGTGTGTGTGTAACCCTTGGAATCATAGGGATCCTTTTGGATTTTAGCAGGGGGTAGCGGCCGATCATTTGGGACCGCTACCAACGAAGACGCCCACTTGATCTGGTGATATCGGAGTTGGCCACTCCGACGTACCTGAGATTTTCCTTTCTTTCTGAATGGCATGAGGCTAAGCCAAGAACCTCAAACTGCAGACATGCACGACACGTCGTCATGTCGACCTGCCCGCCGACCTCGATCTTGCGCTTTGGGCCACCTTTCCTTTTAAGACCTCCAGGATTCGATGGTTTCCTACTGGTACTCTTAGGAAATGGAACCCTAGGCCGGCGTGTGGCACCGCTGTCAAGTCAGTACGCATATCCATGAGTGTGTGCTTGACAGTGTGTATACTTCTGTAGCAACTGCGGCAAACGCAAAAACTGCAAAGGCGTAATTTAGCTGTGACACTCCCGCATGAAATCGCTCCTTGAACAATCTTCGTCTTTACAATATTTTACAATTGGCCCGACCACAGAACCGACTGTACCAGTGGTCGCAGCGCAGAAATCCCTACAACTTCTTTGGGTTGTTGATCACAACACATCATTCTGCAAGAACAATAGAGTTGGAGCCTCCCCCGCGAATTGAACAGGAACATAGACTGTGAGCCAAGCTGTAAGGTCAGCCTCTTTGTGTTTTGTCCTCGTGAAGCACTCTGCTTTGACCTGCAACCACAAGCATTGCTCTATGACAGTGGAGGGGAGCGACGCAGGCTGAGATTGGGCTCTCGGTTTTTGATGCTCTGGAGTCTGGAATTGTGAGAAGCACCTCCAATCTACCTGGTTGCCAGGTGCTGTACCTACAAGTACCTGCCAGAGCCGTCTTCAACTAATTCAAATCTCAGTAAACTCCAAGGGGTGGTGTGAGGCTGGGAGCACCTCAGACCTGGCACCAACTCTGGTCCCTATATAACCATCCATTGGGATGGTGCGATAGACTCCTAAGGCTTCGCATGGCTTCGCCTTTCACCACAGCTCCCATCTGGGGCGGGTGGGCAGGGTGCAAGCAAGGATGCGGTTCCTGAGCAAAGAACACCTGTTCAGACAAGAGGCAGCACTTGAACTCAAGGAACAACATGTTCAAATGGAAGGGGATTGGGATGTGGAGTGATTCCCTTATGCAGAGTATCCCTGCAACGTTCCCAAAGCACAACAACTAAAATGTACATAAATGTACGAACACGCATCACATCACACATAAAACATCACAAGACATTCATCAACACCTATCCGGTTGAAGGTGTCTGAAAAAAGATCTCTTCACCAAAACACTTTTTCCAGGTTCTCTAATTAATTAGCTCGAAAACTGCGCAGACATCCCAATCTCCACTGAACAAAATTGAACATATAAGTCGGAACAGTGGCAGCTGTCAGTCAGGTGAAGTCTCATCAAAAGCCACTCAATTTTGTCATCTTCAATCCTCAATTTTGTCTCGATCCGATTCTGTGTCCCGTCTGCAGGCCCCATACCTTGTGACCAGGGAAGGTGAGCGCCTCCGATCGAGGTGATCTCCTTGCGGCGGAGGTCCCAAGAAGGGGAGCGTAAAGAGCTCGACACCATGGGGATCCCCCAAAAGCAAGAAACAGGAGGAAACAAGCTGGGTGAGAAGATCCCTCTTGGAAACAAGCTTTCCACCCAGTTTGTTTGTGGAGTTTCCCAGCTGGGTGGGAAGATCTCCACTGTAACAAGATCCAGAGTTACAGTTATTGACATTAGACACACGAGTGCCTCCCTCTCTCGCGAACTAATTCAGACTGGGCTGATGAAACATGAGACAGGAGAAGAGAAAGTGAGGACTAAACGCGATGAGCTGAGTCAGCCATGCGATTGAGCAATCAAGATGGGGAGACTATGGTTGGTTGAAGGACTAGAATCATTGGAATGCCTAGTGAGGTTCTCAATGCTAAAGAATCAGAAAACGACCATCCAACCGATGCACGATCAAAACCAAGCTGGGCAAGAATCTTGGAGAAACCCCGCCTGCACTCACCAGCACTTTCTATCTGCAGGACGGTTTCTGTTTGCCAAACTACCCTGGTCCCTCGGGACGTGGACTCGCTGATCGAATGGGCCTTGTGTCGGAGAGGTCTTTGGCACCATCCCCAATGAATGGACGATCGCGACGCCGGGCCAGAATGGGCCAGAACTCGTGGTTCAGCTTTCACCGAGACCTCCCCGAGCAGCGACTGGACGCGACCACCTCCGGGACGTGACGACGTGAGGACGTTCGACCACGGCGGCACCACCCGGGCGGTGGGCAACGCAGCTTGGGTCCTGCCCCGAAGAGATCGCCCAAGCACTTCGTGCCAAAGGATCTACTGCACCTGGAGGGTGAAAAATGTGAACAAAGGAGGCACATGGGGCGTGGGATGGCGTGGGTATGCCATGGTATGCCCCATGCCTGGCATATGCCGGCATGCTTGGTTGTTTTCGGTTGGATAGGGTAGTCGTTGTCCTTTACTGCTTTGGAATTTCAGCGCAATCTATTCTCCAAGGAAACCTGCACTCATTGGTTGAGAAGTCTCCTGTATGCCAAAGTTCCTGTTCAACAGTAGCGGACAGAATGAACATACAGTCCCTTACGAACTACTTCAGTCCGCTGTCCTTTGCATCACTTACCGCTTTGCTTGCCGTGCGCCCCTTTCTCAGCTCCAGGGCTGGTCGTTTCCAGATTTACTAGCTCAGAAAATTGGCATGGTTTTCCAAAGCTGAAAGACTGCCAAGAACGCACTCTGCTCTCAGTGCACGGCGCTCGTGCAGGGCACAAAACACAGCGGTAGGAAAAGGCAGCCTCGTATCAATCGGCCGTCACTTCGTATAGCTCTAGCACCACCACTGTCCACGTCCACTATCCACGATCTTGACACCGTCATTATCCACTAAACCCACTCCAAAAGCACCTGTTTTTCAACATGAATTTCAATCATCCACTATCCACATAAGGTCCTCAAAGGTCTGCGCAATGGACTCGGAGGGAAACTATCTCGTGTTCTCCACCTGCCTGCAGCCTGCAAAGGCAAATTCCCCACACTCAGATGGATCCAAAAGTCACTGTGCCAGCCACCGTAACCACACCTTGGAACATCCTGGAACATGCATTGCATTGCATTCACATCTTGGCACTCATTGGATGCTCGAATGGCATTTCATTGGATCCGAAGTTGTGCCCGTCTCCACCGAGTAGGATGTGGACCCTCCCGTCTCCGGCTCCTGTCTCTGCTGGTGGATCAGGTGCACCCATCTTGGTGGTGATCTGCAACAAAGGGAGTTTGGGCAAGTTCGGCACCGAGTTTGGGAGAATTCGAACTGGGCCTTTCCAACTGAGGAAAGTCATGGGAATCTCGTGAAACCAAACAAAGAAAAGAACATTCAAAAGCTTCGAGTCAGCGCATGGACTGAGGAGATCTCCATCCAGAAACTCAAACAAATCTGTCGCATAGAAGTATGAATTCCTGGGACAAGGACATTGACCAGTCCAATTCACTCACTCTGTTTGCCTATATGGCAACATCTTGCTGCTACATTTGAAGCATTTGACCTTGCGAAGGCAAACCAGGTAATTCATCCCAGCGACATGGCCTACCTTCTTCCAGAAACTCCGCGTGATCAAAGCCGAAGTCCCCGTTCTCATCGAACCTGTCAAAAAGTATCATGATTTATTTTGCGGTAATCAAAAAAAATTAGGGTATGCAATGATGAGTTGATGTATCGGCGAGATGAAGCAATTCTGCCGATATTATATGACGGAAATTGATGAGCTGGAGTTAAACTGGAAAGGTTTAATATGGTTTGACGCACCCGATTCGGATGAGGCCGATTCGAACCAGCAGAGTGACGCGTCGATCACGTGATTGGACTGAGCGAGCTGCACCATTGCGCGAATATTTCCGAAATCACCAGTCCATAGAGCACTCGTGCCTGTTGACCCTGAGGTAAATGCCAAGGCCAAACCTGAAAGAGGAGTGTTGACAGCACCGAAGAAGGGTAACACTTGTTCGAGACCACTCAGAATCTTGTGGTTCAGTGTCAATGCGGAGAGCATTAGTCAGTGAGTCAGGAGGCCTATCAATGGCGTATTCTTGCATGGTCTGGGCATCATCCTCCAGGTCCACGAAATAGGTATGGTGTCCTGCAGAGGAGCCGAGGAGTGAATATGCCAGGTCCATTAGGCGGAGTCACTTGGACCGTTATTGTTCCCAGCATCATTGAATGATCGAATCATTTGGCGGCCTTTAGTGTTGGTCTGCAGCAATCTGCATCATTCTCTTCTGCCAAAGAAATGACTTCCTAGAATCCTAGAGATCACCATGGAATCGACTCGACATTCCGCGCGAGTGGATGCGACTTTGTTCACTTCAGTCACTTTTGGAAGTACCATCTGGCTACCTGGTCTTGAGCGACCGATGCCCTGAAGCACCACCGGTCCTGGTGCCCCAAAGAGATCGCCGGCCACTTCGGCCGAAAGGATCTGCTGAGCCTCGACAACTGGGAAGGCGCTAGGAAGGCGCTATGGTCGGGGTGCTGTGGAGTGGAACTTAGTCCGGCTCCTGGATTCTTTGACTGCCTGGTTTATAGATTGATTTGGCTCAGCTTGGTTGGATGAGAGTCGAATCCAAAATGATCTCACACAACCACCCGTGGGACTGGAAGTTTGATAACAATCATTGAGTGGCACCAACTTCAATGAGGATCCATGCATCTGTCTTGCTCATCCATCGCCAAGTAGCAACTGCAATTCCAAGTCGCTGCCTGGCCAGGACAAGTGGAAACACTACTTGGATCTACTTGAAATGCAGGCGAGGAAATCCGAGCCAATAGTAATACTGTAGATGTGACAGCAGCCTCTGCCTCTTGGATCCACCCAGATGGTTGGAGACTGCAACATGAATCAACATGGAAGTTTGTGCTGAGGACACCATACTCAGCACATCTTACCAGTATGTTGTAGTACATTATGGTGGTCATGGTAGCTTCATCCTTCCCTTCCCGTTGCTTGGTCCAAGAGAGTCCGCCCCAGGTGCCCGCGCTCAACGATGCGCTTCACCACTCCGACGTTGTCGTGAGGCCGGAGGTCCAGAATGAGGCGCCTGGCTCCGGTGTCACAGATTCGGCTCAAGAAATGCAGGCATCAGCAGTCCAACCAACCTGACTTGTGATCTGATCTGTGGCATATGAATCAGCAAATCCAACGCAAGGATTGAATCCACTGGAGAAAACGCGGTGATTAGGAGTATATATATATATATACAGTTCTAGTTTGCATTCCAAACTCCACCTTGCCCACGCCGGAGCCTTGTGGTGTACTTCTTCAGCTTCTTCTGGCCCTTCACCTGCTCCCACACCGTCGTGTCGTAAGCAGGCCTCTGCGAGCGAAGAGGGACACGTGCCGTGGACCGAAGACGTCCGAAAACGCAGGTCATCGTGGGACCGGATTCTGTGTGGAAGGACAGCGACATTCCTTTCCATCATTTTGCAGAATACAGAGTATTTCGCAGTGTAGCCTTTCAATCATGCCTTTCCACCTATTCCTAGTCCCAAACCACGCCTGGGTAATGAACATCCTTCGCATCCTTTTCCATCTGAAAACAATTGACAATCGTTCCACCCGACAACGGGCTTTGCGTCTGTTTTTTGGTCCAGAAATGGCCGACTGAGTTCCCGGCACACTGACCACCAGCTCAAAGCCCTGACTCTTTCGCGAAACCGGCAGTAGCTGAGAAGGGCAGGGTGGGCGCCTTTCAGTGGTAGCTGTAAGGGATCCACCACTGAAACCGACGGAACTTCGCGGAACTTCGTCTCAAAGACTCCAACGGGTGAACACATCGACCCTCTCTTGTTTCCCGTGTCCTGGAGGAGCATCATATAGCCTCATATAGCATTTTCCATGCAGATTGATGGACCCCCAGCTCTGACCCCCTGAACCCCTTCACAGTAGCTCTGACCCCCTGAACCCCTTCACAGTTGTCACCTCCCATGTATGCCACCCGTCCAGTGGCTTTGTTCAGCCTTGAGCTCAGGCTTCACCACGAACTTAGGCGGCCAGTTGTCCTTCGTTCGCACGTGTGCAGTTAGAGTAAGCACACGCCTCTGACAAAGCGGTTCAGTGTTTTTTTTTCGTTAAGCTGGAGGCATACATTTAAACTTTAAACTGGACGGAGAAAAAAAACTGAGACTCTCAGGACAGGTAGAAATGCCATCTCAGAGCATCTCAAGATATGTCGAACACAACTTCCATTGGCTTGGTGTTCGTGATCAACAAAGGCACCCAAGAATCTTTGGTCATGAAATCATACGATGCCTTGAGGTAGAAGGGTGAGACAAACAAAAGGCCTGCCAGACTTGTATATCTGGTACATTAAATATGACCTTTTAAACCTATGAAATGTTGTATATCTTGTTCATCATGTGTTATAATTGAATGTTTCTAGGTCACGTTCCATCCACCGAGTGGGTGGCACTTGTTGATTCATGTGGTCTGCTGGTGTACTGGGGCCATCACTAGGCCAAAGCCTGTCCACTGCACGTAGCACTCCCCCAGCTTCATCTCATCCTGCACAAAACACACCCTCAAGCCGCCATCTCCCTCGGCTTTCTAGTTGACCAATCTGGAGATGGCTTGACCAGGCAATCTTTGCTCTTGGCGAATGCGGCGAAGCAATCTTCCGAAGAATCCAGAGCGAGCTTTAAGGCCCTCTCAAGGGATTCTGACGAAAGACGAGGGAGAAGCACTCGTGTCCCACCGACATGGGGGAAACCCGACATTGTCCCACCATTTGCAACAAACCCTACGTCGACATGTGTTCCCTTTAAAGTTGGCTTCCAATTAAGATATGCAACTGCTCAATCGTAGTTGATTGGACTTCAAGCAAATATCCATTGGTTCAGTGTGTTGACCTGTCTACACCGTCTACACCTTGGCGCCACAACTGTAGGGGGTGCTAGGCTTTCACAACGGCTGGGCATACTTTCCATTTAACGATTAGTAGCAAGAAGCTACGAACGGAGCAAAGGGCATCGCTACGAACGGAGCGGTCGGATGCTACGAACGGGGCTCCTAAGAAGGCTACTGTCGATGCTACTATGCTACTTTCACATGATCGAGTTGCTTCCGGATGAACGTGACACGCCACGACCCGACCATTGCTTCAACCACCCAGCGAGCTCGTGCGCCCATTGCGGCGTTCCGTCCCGCAGCTCGTGTGGAGGTAGAAACACCCGGGGAGGTCCATCGGTGATCCCATCCTGGTGCAATTCCAAGTAGCATAGGGATATCTAGTGCATTGCCATACCTTGCCATACAGTACAACACTCACAAGACTACAAGACAGCGAATCTTGCGCCTTGATGAGCTTCTCTTTGAGCATTTCAATGGTATCCTGTCCACGAAGGCCTGCAAGTAAGACCTCCATCGGACCAATGTGGGGAAACACTCGGTGGGTGGCTATCAACGGGGCAGTGATCAGGTGAACAGCAACACTCAGTGATCAGGTGAGCATTGCTGGGTCGGCTTAGCCTCTTGGATGGGATACGTCCTCCTGCAAATTGGGTTTCTTGTGGTGGTTGTGGCAGGAGCAGGGTGAGGAATGTACGGACACATGAAAACCTATTTTCTGAGTCCTCTGGTGGTCCACAGCTTGTGCGCGCTGCAGAACCTGAGCCTACCTCACAGGCACCCAACGGGACTGTTGGCAGTAAGCTTTTTCAGTCTTCTCAAGAAGCTAGCAGGCTCTAGCTGACGGTGGTAGCTGGCGGGGGCGCATCCTGAATCGCTACAGAACCTCCAACCCCGTGAGTTTAACTCTTGGTTGGCTGCCCCACGATAGGGGAGAAGCCAACCTCTCGATGGTCGGCGCGCTCTTTTTTGTTTCACACCCCGACAGCACAGCAATCTTGCCAGTGTGAAGGAGGGAAGTTCCACGGTAGGATTGTTGCAATGCTTGGGCCAAAGCGCTAAAACAGAATCCTTCAGATCTCTATGCATTGCAGTGGTCAAAGAGAGCTCATGATCAAGCATCATTGGTCTCTTCAAAGATCTCTTCGAACATCTGTGGGGTTTGGCTGCACCAGGTCCGGTGTTAGTATCTCCTCGGCACTTCTCAGGGTTCCGTCAAGACGACCACTCCGTTTCTCTCGTGGTTCGATGATTGTTCGATACATCTCCGTTTTGATGGGAACATGACGAGAGGACCTTGAAATCTGTCTTTCAAAGGCAGAATCCATCTGTGGTGACATGTGGGAGTTCCCAGAGGCGGACCTGAAGTGTCAACTTTTGTTACTAGTAGTAATGCCAGGAGATACTAGTAGCTTCTTGTTCGTAGTAGCAATGCCCTTGTTACTAGTAGCTTCTTGTTACTAGTAGCAATGCCAGGTGCTACTAGTAGCTTATGGGTGATCTGAGTGATCTCTCCATGGATTTCCGTGCATGACAACAGTTGACAATTCTTTGTGTCTAGACCTTCAGTTGAGATCCTTGTTGAGTGTCAAATAAGCGAGAGTCTCTTTCTCAAGATCTGCAGTGAACCAAATGATGCCTGTTCTTTGGAGACTGCAACACCCTCACGCTGTCACTGAGACAGCAAGAGATGTGGTGGCCAAACTCAGCTAAGGCACCTGATGTTGAAGCACTTCTTCCTCAGGATATTCCAAGGATGCAACTGATGCAACATGTTCTTATCCAGCAAGATTACACTACAGAAACTGCTTCGCAAGGTAACCGTGTCATGGAGAACTTTGCACTGCTAACGGAGAGTGAACGTGAGTAACAGCAGCTGTCACGACCAGGGCGACAAACGCACGAACGGACCCAAAGGCCACCAGCGGTGCATCCTGGAGTCAAATAGATGTACCGCTGGCTCCCAATCCGAGACTGTGCCAGAAAACGATACAAGAAACTCATCGCCTGAAAGCAGGGAATGCCAAGAGAGCGAGGATGTTGATATAATATCAGCTCTATGACATACTCAGTCTGTCATACATATTGTCATCTATATATATATACACATTCTTTTTAAGTCGAGGTTTAGTGGGTTTGCCATGGTTTGCCATCATCCTCTTTCAAATCCGAAATCCTGAAGCATTCCTCAAATTCCGGAACAAACAAATGAAACCATGCCATGATATCATTGGAGATTCATTGTGGGGACAGAAGCACTGAAGCTTCCCTCATCGTTTGTTGTACGGGACAGTGAGATGCCTGTGGTTGGCATAAGTGCAGTCAAGTTGGCGAACAGATTTGCCGCCCAATAGCAACCAGCATTCAGCCAGCAAGGCATGTTCCTCGGAACCCCAGAAATCACTGGCTTTGTTGGTCTTTGTCAGTCAGTGTCGAGCAGAGAGTCCAATTCATGACATGGGTGTGTATCAAAATAGGGAGGCCTCCCAAAGAATCCCCGGGCCCCCGGAAGGTTCGGGAAATAGACCAGTCATGACTCTCTACCGAATTGGTTGGGTGTCTCCCCATTAAAATACACACCCAAGTCATGACGCTTCTTCATGTCTGGTGGAGATCCAGCGAGCTCGTTCTGTTCTGAAAGCAACGCCTCAGCTCTCTGAACGCCCCGTGCTTTTCACCGACTGCGCGCCGACTGCGTCGCTCCGACTCCGACCATCTTCGACCCTTTGAAACGGCGATCGGGGCGAAGGATCCGCTGGGACCACACGGCCAAACAGCTGGTACAGCGCGAGGGCAATTCCTCGTTCCGATGGCAGTCCTCGCCGCGGAATCGAACGCTCGAAATCTCCCGTGGCATCACATGTGAACGAGCTGCATGTAGATTGGGGTTTGATATGGTTTGAAGATCATGCTGAGCTTCGGATTCATCACATAGTCCAACTATCTGTTCATGACATGAGACTCCAGCAAGGTTCAACAACGAAAGCAAAACAAAGAACTGAACATGATTCTCCTACTGTACTTACTTCTACTATCTTCTACTAGCCGGATCAATCAACAATTTCGGCGCGATAATGTAAACTCTTGCCTTCCACAGGTGGGTGGGTGGGTGTGGAAACCACCGTAGTAGCCTCGTGACCTTTCTCCGTCCCTTTTCGTCGTCCCGAACTCTCTCCCTTTCGTCCTGATGCACATCACGCCGATGGAACCTGCAAAAGCTGTGGTAACAAGTGCCACGCTAGTAGGAACAAGTGCCTTACTACTAGTGACAACAAGAATTTAATTGGAATTGTAATTACTAGCAAATTGTCTTCTACTAGGACCTTTTGATGCACATCACGCCGATGGAACCTGCAAAAGCTGTGGTAGCTGTCGATGTAATTGCTCCTCGACAAGTCCAACTCCAGCGTCGTGTCCTTTGAGCGACAACGTCCGACGCTCCGCACCGACGACGCGACGAGCTCCGACGTACCGAGCTACGTACCGTTCGGATGAAGGGTGAAAGCTTGGCACAATGGGTGACCTAGCTCCTTTCCGTATGGGTGAGGCCAAAGCATGGCACGACACATCATTATATATATACACATTTTTATGTCTAAATCTTGATACCTCCAAACATTTACATGCATTCAATCTAGTGTACTGTCTCAGCTCTAGTGTGATACTGTCTCACTCTTCTTTTGCCACGGCACGATTTGGGTCTGTGTCGCCCTGGTGTTGGGGATGAACTCTGGTGTCTGGTCCTGGATGACCATCGATTCCGGCACTGAGATGCACAGCTGTGGAACAGGTCGGTTTTTAGGGACACATCGACCTTGTGACGGGAGTGTGTCCAAACATATTGCAAAGCAAATGGGCTTCAGCAAATAGGCTTTGCGAGCTCTCTCCAGCTGTTCGTGTTTGAACTGGCATTTTGGAAAATTGTCAAGCCCAGGGGGCTCAAGGGCCTTTCTCAGTGGTTCCACACCTATTGATATTATGGACTTTTTCCATGGACAGTCAGCACACCTTGCGCTTGCACCTGAAGGCCAACAAACCCAGGACGACACCACAGAACCAGAACCAGTGGGAATGGCCAAGCTTGCTAGGAAGCAAAGCAATAGATACATCATGATAAATCAGGAATCCATTCACATGTTGGTCTGTACATGTCTGTATTGATTTTGGGAAACAATTGTAAAACAAAACAAAACAAATCGATGTAACTTGTAAACACTTGGAAACCTTTTTTGGTCTTAGGAACCCAATAAGAGGCTGGGAAAACACTCAAACGACCCGGTCCTCTGAGGGAATGACACCCGTCGCACGGGCATAGTGGGTGTTCACCCGCTTCCGCTCGGTGTGGGTCTGTGTTCTGCCATCCTGCCATCGATGACTGCGCGGTGTGCGGTCTGTGGGTGAAGCAACTGCGCCCAAGGATGACTTCAATCGATGCATCTGAGTGGATTCAATTGGCTGTTGGACAGCAACCAACAGGCTTCTTCACTTTTTTGCGTCTTGGAGTTGAACAATTGCTTGGTGCACATGAAAGTGTTGGTTTCACTACACGAGATTGCACGACTGATGAAACCTGGACTTCCTGCCATGACTTCCTCTATAGTGCGACATTGATGGTGTGGGATCTGTCCCTCCCAGCAAGTTCTCCCGTCCTTGTCCCTGGTCGTCCTGGTGACAGTCCGGTAGTGGTAGCCTTGTGATAGGCAACTGAAAGGACGATGGTGATTGGATGAGATGAGATGAGATCGGTTCATGTTGTGTCATAAGCATTCATAAGCATCAAGTTCAAGCCGAAAAGCAAAAGTACAGTATATAAAGGGTTCAGAAATACAAATGATAGTTTTCCCACAAGCTACCAATTGCTTCTCACCTAAAACGAGGAATAGATCTAGCAAAGGTCTTTATCAGAATAAGATTTTAGTGCTGCTGGAGTTTGAACAAATGGTGGAGGTAGCTCACTTCGAGCAAAATCAATCCCTTAAGGATCCTTAAGGTAAGAAATATACCATGCAATACCACCAAAAAGTATGACATATGCTCCATTTGCATCCATTTGCAAAGGTTGTGGTTGCCCAACTTCTGAGGCTCTTGCATTGGACCGTCCAGGTGTAGTGAGGGTGCTCGAAGCGGGGACGGTCCATCTTTGCGAGGACCTCGGACTTTCCATAGAGGAGCTTTTTGTCGCCAAGCCCAAGTCTTACGGACGTGTCGCATGAAGGTCTCTTCTAGGGGGCCACATGGTGGTTGTCATCAATCTGTCATTCAAGATCATTTGCCCATGAAAAGAGATATGACTGTCAACCCCACATCAAGAGGTACAGGTCTAAACTATGACTCGAACTGAATACTCTGCCGAGACTCCTGTGAGACCACGCTATCAAAATTAGTTGTCTAGTACAGTACGTAAAAACACCTTGTCACTCAAATCTCTCAGAAATCTCTCGTTTCTACCTCATTTCCGGTGCATGTGCAAGACCTCGATTATAAATTACTGTAACCTCCAAAGGCCCTAGCAGCCGGCCCCCACTCTAATGTCCGCGGCTCCGTAAAACGCCTACCGGCTGTTGGCCGTTGATTATCCAAGCTGCAGCCTCAATACCCGAAGTCTCATTGGAGAAAGCCCGGGTCAAACGTACACAGCAAGCCAAGTGAATGATGTAGATCAAATATGCCTTAGGCGGTCTACTGCACGAGTGGTCTACCACTTTGGTGGTTCTATGTGGTTCTCATCTCCTTCATATCAGGATGAAGACTCTTTTTTACTTAACTTATCTTAATGTCTTAGAATGCTTTCAGGTCAATCTTTGTCTGTTTGGATGTTGTAGCTTTTGGGCTGCGGACCCTTGGATACCGGATGAAGAAGCTTGTTGTGTTATGTAATGTATTGTTATGCTGCGTTTGAATGTCAGGCAAATGACATGACATGATACTACATGACATGTTCTTTCAGTGAAATAACCCTGGTTGACCCTCAGGGGGTGATAAAAGGAGCAAAGTACACAAAGGGATGAATGAACAGGGCGGAAGAGTTCACAATTTATTCATCTGGTCCGTTCACCCTGTCAAAGCAAGAAACTCATCAAAACACCGCAAGCAGTATATAGTCACAAACATTCTCCCAGCCCTCCAAACTTCAGCAGTCTCCACACGGCCCCACCGAAAGCCCCCCCGTTCTGCGGGGGAGAAACCATACCGAAGTGACCGAGGCCATGGAGGCCCTGTGAAGACTTACTACCAAAAATTTCTTGAAACTTTCCAAGATGTGCAATTCCAGCAGGTGCCAGCATTTCAGGCTCCAGCCGCAGGTGTCCTGCCTCATCCAAGAATATGGCGACCAGTCCCACAGCCAGGCTCAACCAAATCACAGCTTCCAGAATGAGAGATACCTGATTTGCTTGCTGGCTTGATAGACAACATGTGATCTGGAAGGAGGAAAACAAACTCAAAAGCATCCAAAAGCTCGATGTTCATAGGCATACTGTATAGCTTGGAGATACCGTATAGCTTGCGCAATGTTCCTTGCACGCATTCCTCTTCCTCAGTCGGTCGTGGTGCGCTTCGCAAGGGTTTTCCGGCGGAAGGACAGCCTCTCACCACCGAACAAGAAGGAGTACCAACAAGCCTGGAAGTAGTTGCTGGCCCACCAAAACAACCATTCTCACCTGGCAGGAGCTTAAACAGATGTTTTGCTTTCCTTCGATGATCATTTATGTATATCTGGATCACTTAGGCTTCACCTGAATCATCCCGAATCTGTCACCAACTTAAGAACTGGAGAAAACAGCAAACATCAAAAAACCTCAATAGTAACAAGTGCCACGCTACTAGTAACAAGTGCCTTACTAGTAGTAACAAGGTTCGCTAGTAGAAACCTCAACCAGCCCTCTTTCCCGCACCCTCTCGATCCTTCGCGATCGCCCAGCTTCCCAATGCCCAGATCCTCGGCGCCCAAATCCCGATCGATGTGGGCCGTCGTGCGCCGCCCCAAAATCGAGACCACGGACTCGTAGGTCAGGGCATCCACGGGCACGTCTTTGCAGCGCAAATGCGACCGTCCCAGCAGAAACAAGACCTCCTGCGGTCTTTCTTGGGGAGCGGTGGTTTTTCCTGAGAGTTGGAGAGACTCTTGGATTAGGATTTTGGATGATTTTGGGGCTTACTGGAATAGGCCACATTGATCCACAGTGCATGTTGGCATTTGTTGGCTCTATTTGATCCTGTAGCCTACTTCCACAAGCCAAACAACTTACGTGGTAGTGCTGGAGCACTGGAGCTCCGATTCAGCCATCTGTTGCAAGCATGTGATTTAGTATACAGAAAGCCGTGCTCAAATTTTTGCTGGGACTTCTCGCCATATGCAAGCTCCACATGTACTCAGCAATGTACTCTTTCCCAACACAGACCTTAAATTAAATTCAAATCTTTTATGGTGACCATTCACAAGAGCGTAGAATTATCGTAGAATTATAGATTATAATTCAACTCGATTCTAATATATTCTAATATATACATTGCTGGTCCTCGTAGTCAATGTAGTTGCCACTCGGCGCAAAGCGTTTGCTCACCACAGCAAAGTTCTCGTCGTCCAGGTGCAAGTTCCACAGAAAGTTTCGAAACTCTCCCAATGACACCAAGTTGTGTCGTCGGGAACTCATTCCAATGTATTGTCCCCCAATAGCTTTCATTGGTCCTTGAAGTGTTGGTCTACTCTGCTGTGCAGGTGACTTCGGGCTGGTGGCATCATCCAGGATGTGCGTCTTCCTCGGCTTCTTATCAAGAAAAGGAAAGCAACAAAGAACGCAACGAGGCAGGGACCATGTTGCTCCTGGCTGTAGCTGCCTACAGAAGGCCTAATTGAAGTTCACCACTCATGTCTGTCACATTGCGCACTCTGTGCTTCTGAAACGACCATTCAACTGGTTGGGAGTCAACCATTCTTGGGAGAAGTTTTTGGTGCTCGTTTTTGGTGTTCATACTATCTCAGAACTCATAACTTGTTGAGGAAACACGGTCAAACCCGCTGCTTTCGCACTCTTCCATTGCAGTTTCTGCGTGCTGCAGTAGTCTGACGGAGGATGAGTGACACAAACACGATTCTGTGGGACTTCAATACAGAAACCTGCAACCGGAGGACGATGTTGTTGTACTGTACATAAACCCGAAAGTACCACATACACTGAAACATCACAGTACTATGTATCTATGTATCTATGTATGTATGTATGTATGTATGTATGTATGTGATGTATGTATGTGATGTAGAATACTGCTCTTGATGGAAGATGATATAGTATAATATATCACTATATATTTTGGATACACTTAGCAGGTTCTCGGTGCAGGTCTCTGTTTTTTCCACCAACCCCCCAATAAAGCGCTGCAAAGCCGCTCGAGCCACAACACCCGCACCACCCCCAGCGTCTCGGCTGGGGCGTTGAAGTCCAGTGGACTTGCGACCCCTCCACGGGTGACCACGGAGACGTAATGAGGCACCACGTTGTCTTGATGTAAGCGCTCCACACCTCTGTGGCCAACAGAAGTACTTTTGTTTTTATTTTCACGGAGTGTGTTGAGACTAAGAAGAAACATGGTCTTTCTGCAAGCACAGTTCTTTTTTAATGACTTTCGGACGACTCCGACTGTGCTTGTGAATCAGATTGCACTGTCCCAACAAACATTTCAACCTTTGAGGAAGGAGGATGAACACTTGGCATCTCTTAACCCACCCACACCCACAAATTAATGCGCAGGTGGTCGGATGACTTGCCCTACCTGGATGATTATCGCAGCCATTCATGACACGTGAGGTTAACCACACTTGATGTTCTTTGATGTTGTGGAATGTTTGTGCTCAAGACTCAGGATGTAAATTACAATTTTCCGTCTGGCCACATGGTCTCTACACTACAGCAACTATACAAGATACATATAGATACATCAAGATACTGTTAAAATCTGTTAAACTTGTTGCTCCTGAAACCCTCCTCCCCACATCTCCCCAGTCGTCAGCTGCATGGGCTCCAGCGAACAGCATGGGCTCCTCGTCACCCGCCCAGTCAGTGTCCGACCGACCGACGAACATACTCCGGGTGCTGTGCGGGGCGCCATGCGGCAAGGCCACATCCAACTCGTCCCCGTTGACCCGCACGATCCGTCCAATCTTCCCGTTGAGCTCCGCACGGTTCACCACCGCCGTGATCTTCACCGTCTGACCCGCCTGGAAGTTTGTGCGGATGGATCCGTGGAACAGATCCGGCAACCTCTCCGAACTCGACAACATACATCCGCAACAAACATATCGTATTCATCCTCGGGATCGACTGGTAGTTGGACTTGAGCGGGGAAACATGAAAGGTAGAGACGGACCAGGTAGCTGTCGGGATCTTTTCTGGTGAGGGACTGTCTCCGGTGTTTCAGGAACCTTCCCCTTGGTCAATCATGGATAAAACCAACAAAGCCAGAGAGCACAAGAAGGCTCAAGAGGAACACCGTTGCGGTCAGATTGCAGCACACGGCTCTGCAGAGAGGCTGCGTTGCGTCGACGCTCGTTTGCGTAAAGGTGTGTGAAAACAGGCGCGCGTAAAAGTCACAATGCGTAAACGCTCGCATGTGTACCAGCTATGGTCCCACAGCTGCACGCACTGTGTCAGGACACAGGCCTGCACGCGTTGCGTCGAAGTGGCAGTGACCAACCCCTTGTAAGGATAGTGCTGGAGGGGTGCGGCCGGTACTGCCAGGGATGGACGTCACGCTATGGTGGGTGGCTGATGGGAAGGGTGCGTAAATAGCTGTGTAGTGGTGCTCCACGATGCGGTACGATGTCGCCACGCTAGGGTATAAGGCTGAGTCGAATGGCGCTCCGCGAAGCGAGAAGTTTTTGCACAGGGCTTTGCAGAGAGGCTGTATTGCATCGATGCTCGTTGGTGTCGAGCAATATGGTAGTACGCGCTGTGTCAGGTTGCCGGGTGCGCGCGCGCGGCATCGAAGCCGCATTGCGCAACCTCATTCTGCAGGGTTCGTGCTGTATTGCGCAACCTCATGGCCAGCGTGGTACTGCTGTGACTGCTAAGCGCATGACTTCACCCTATGGTGTGATGGTGTGTCCAGAATTAGTCCCGAGCAGGCTCTCAAGCCAGTCCCTTTGCTTCGCAAAGCAAACTCAAGGTAGTCCTTACCAGGCTACCTTTCGTGATATCCGAAAACACATGGAAACACCTTCCAGAATTTGGCCCTCCCCACCCCCTTCCCCACCTGCAAGCCCTTCTCTTTCGCTTGGCCCACCCCCAAGAGCTCATGACGCAGTGGGTCAAAGACCACGTTTCCAAAGCGCGAGGCTGCTTGGTGGCCGATCTCCAACCAGGTCTGGGCGGAATTGACCTCTCAGTGTGCTTTTCGGTCACAACGGTGTTTTGTAAACATGCGGTCGCTCCTGGGACTTCTGGTGTTGCAACTTGAAACCAACAGCTTTGGATCTATTTGGTGAGAAACAGGATGACCCAGTGGATGACCCACAGATCAAGATGAAGATGGATGAAGGGAGTGTAAGGATGCCTCAACCCACTGTCCAAAGCTTCCATGTTCTTCACAAGCCAAGGGCACTGAGATGTTGGCGATGCACCCATCGAAGCGGATCACCTCACAAAGGTCTGAGTTGGAAACGATCTTGAAGGTCTAGAGTCTATCTCAGTTGCAATGTGTCACAAGCAGCTGATTGGAAAGGCATCAACTGATGCACCCAAGTCAATCTTTGCGCTTCCAGCTGCAGCTGCTTTGTTGCAACAAAGGTTCTTACTGGGATAGAGCTTCAAATCTTCATAGACTGCTGCAGGTGTTTCCACATCTGTGAGCCCAACAAAGTCATACCCAGGTACCAAGGGTTGCAATCGACTTTATAGATCTCTATAGTTTCTCCTTCTGCTCTTGTCTCCGATTTTCTTGACACCTCTGGCGCAAAACCCATCACAACGGACGACGCCCGGGCTTCGGACCACCAACTGATTCAACAGCGCTTGTGCAGCGTGTGCTCCATCCACACCAGGAGTTGCACCCGTGTCGGGAGGTGCGCTTGGAATCAACTCCGCCCAAGGCCTCAAGTCTGGGAAGCTCCGGCAATCGACACATGAGAATGGCCATGAATGGAACGACCATCGGTGGGCGGTGGGTTTTCGGAAAACATGCACCAGTCAGGTGATATATAATGTTTCCTGTTTTTTTGGCAACCAGCATCAACCAAAAGGGCTTTGGCCAGTTTCGATGTTTTTAGGATGCTACCTGAAGGAGGGAAGGTTGAAGCATCTATGGAGGTCTGCTTGTTCAAGGAATGACTCTACTTCGCCGACTTCGCCTTGTTCAACCAGGGGCCGAAGGATGCCGAAGGTGACGGACGGTCCCCAGTAAGTATTGAGACGACAAACATTCTGCACTGCTTTTGGCAGACGTGGGGCAGACTGCATGGCTCGAAAGACTTAATATGATCCAGCCATTCAGCATGGATTGATGAACCGCGTTCCTATGGGGGTCCCTTGTTGATTACAAAAACAACTCATGAACCCTGTAGTTTAGGGCTCCCACACACACGCAACCTATATTGAACGCCTGTGCCAGGGCGCCCATCTGCTGCTGTAAGGGTCTCGGGATCCAAGATGAACCTTGCAGGATCCACGGGCGACGGGAGACTCCACGGTAGAGGCGAGGCGAATGGTAGGCGACGTCGGATTTTCTATACCTTGTGCCACACTGTGTCTGGAGGATCCACGGATGTCTAAGCCTTCCCAGTCTGGAGATCCTTCTTTTTCCAGCAAATACATTCATACCAAAGGTTCAAACATTTTCAAACTCTGGTCTCCCCATCAAAAGGCATTCCGTTCCATTCCCAGCAACGCATGTGCCTGCCTGGCTGGTATGGTCCTTTCTCACAAGAGAGCCTCATTCTAGACCAAGTCTCTGACGCTCATAGGCCTCTCGGAAGAAGTGGGATCCACCAGCCTGGGGCGGGACCCACCAGGCCGGCCCTGTGAGAGGCAAATGCGAGGCAGGGAGGGCCTGGGAGGTTCCCCTCAAACGGACATTTTTCCATGTAAATTACATCCATCAATTCTTCAAAGTCTGAAATCCAATCAGAAATCATCCAAATCTTTTGACGCAACTGTTCTACTTCTCAAGTGCCGAATGCTCCCATGCTCCCTTTCAACTGCAGTCGTCCGTAATCCATGGAGTAGTTGAGTAATTACTTGAACTACTCCATCAAAGTTTTCCAATGATCCCACCTCCCCATCACATCCCGCATGATCCTTGGCCCGTTTCCCAAGCCAAAGAAACGGCCGTCGAAGCGATCTCTCTCATCTGCTCGGCCCAAACCACTTTTCCCGCCGTGGCCGTCCGGAAGCTTCCTTGGTCCATCGCAGCGAGGAGCTTAAAAACGATTTCTGTAAGTCTGGTGGCTTGAAGTTCTTTGGGGAACTAACCGGTGCTTTGAGTTGTTTTTTTCCTCAGTTTTAAGCTGTGGCAGTGGCTAAGAATTGTTTATGCAACAGTGTTGCCTTCTGACCATTCTTCCCTTCGCCAAACCCACGTGTGGGTCTTCCAACTATGGACGCCGAAGGGCGCAGCGCTTGCTCACTGGGCAAATCTGCATGGCCAGGAGGCAGCCTTGGAATACCAAAATCAGTGTTAGGAGGCCATCGCTACTAGGGTGGAGGCCATCGTTACTAGGGTCCTACTTAGACTCGACCACAGCATGCATCCTATAGGGGGACCAAAACCTCTGCGTGGAACAGGGCAAAACTCAACATTAAGCCGTGGTGACGACCAACTTACAGGCAGGCTGCCTGTTGATTGAAGGATCCTTGAATACTGTCTAATTACAGTACATCCAAATTTCAGTCGGCTGCTTTGGCATTGAGGGGCATGTCTCTCATTCGCTTTTAGCCGCACAACGAGGGTCTTCCACCACAGCCTGTCGCACTGGATGTGTGCCCGAAACAACGTTCTACACATTCATTGGTGCACCAATAAGAGCCTTCAATTCCTATCTGGAATTTGCAAGATACATGAAGATCCTTGATCATACTCGTGCTCAATCTCCGCACTTTGCGCAGTGACACAACATTAAGACCCCGTCTTGCCTGTACCTCTCCCGCCCTCACAGTTCCGTCCGTTGTTTGGTTCTTAGTCCAAAGGGGCGCTTGGATCAACTCCTTGAGTTCGCCCTGTGTCATGGCAGAAGGCGGAGCTGATGGATGCATCTCTTCCAACGCAGGGGCTGAGGCGCCCAGCCTTGGAAGGAGCTTTGAGATTGGAACAACACTTTTAGAGATGAAAGAAGTGGTTGAATGGTTGAACCATGTTGAACCTTTCCTCCTCATGTAATGTACCTTGGCAATTCCACCCCACACATATGACATTGACTCACACATGCAGTCATTCTATGTCACAAGCTGCAGTCTTCTGTGAGTGAAAGACCCAAAGGCTGAACTGGCTCAACAACGCCGAAACACTCCACATCATCATCCAACAAGGGAGTCCCTCCATCCGTCGGCATGGGCAAAACGGCGAAACGTGCCGCAGACCGGGGTCAGCCGGCAGCTGTGCGGCGGGGACTTCTTGAAAGCAAAGCAATAACACATATTATGGTTTACATGCATGAACAAATACTTACTTACGATCACTGTAATTATATACATATTGACGCGAAAAGGTGTATGGGCTGCTGAAGGTGGTCTTGAGAGCCAAAGTGAGCGACAAACGAAAGGAGATTCAACCGTATGGTTGTTCTTTAAAGGATGACCCTCAATCCCGCCACCATTCTCTTGGCATTCTGTACAGTAACTCTACCCCAAAACCTGTGACCCCTGTGCACATGCGGACAGCACATCAACATACAGCTGATCGATATGGAAGTCAGGGACATCCCAAACCCATGAGCGACATCCATGCGATCCATCCCCATGAGTCCTAGACCACCTCCCCCCACCTCCTTCGCATAGACCGTGGTCTCATCCACAGTGAGATCTTGCGTGGCCGGCAAGACCCGAACCTCGGTTGACGTGGCGAGGTTCGGGCGAGAGTCGGTGGGTTGTTGGGATGCTTCTACATCAGGTCAACCTGATTGAATCCAATTGACTCAATTATATCTGTTTCATGCAGTGGTATCAAACACAATATCAATAGCATTTCTTGGCATCCTTTGTGGAAACTAGATGCGTAAGTCAAACAGTTTGGTCACCGGCTGAGCTTGGCACTATAAGCGGCGGCAAGAACTCCTTGGCCAAAGCATTCTCAAGCGCTTGCGGCTCGATGATCCTGCAACCAAGGGATATCCGCCGACCCCGGGTCAAGCGGGGCGCAAGGGAATGCACGGCGTCAACGAAGCTTGGTCTCACATTGGGCACGCATTTTTGAAATGATTTGGCGCAGAACGATTTTGGGGCAAACAAGGCTGTCGCGGAATGTGGCGGAGGGTTTGGGTCCGTAGCGTCCAGTTGTGCAGGCAGTAGATGTGGGGATAAATGCCACAACATCATAGTTCCATATTGACAAAAGCTGCAAGAAAACAGCTGCTAAAGGGACATTATGACAGTGCCTCAGTCGGTCTCTAATTTCGTTCAGAAACAAAGGTACAAGAGATCACAATCTCCCAGATCCTACCAGCCTCTTCTCAACTTCTTCCGCTTGATAGGAGGGACGCTCTTCTTTGGCCTCGAACAATGTCTACCTGTCGCCTCCCAATCCCAAACAACCCCGCAAAAAAAGAATGGCACAGCGGCAACCTGTTTCAAGGACAAACAGCGTCGCTTGGAGTCTGCCACTGAACTGGTCTGCGCTGGTCGGACCAGCACAGGGCACTGAGCTGCTTCTGATCCTTTTTAGCCCTCAGACCCAATTGACCAGGCAACCATGCACCAAACTTGTGAACAATCTGGTGAACTCTCCACACACGATATGAGGGAGTGAAAGCCATAACTGGAAAGGGATGTGGAGAGTTTTGTGACACACTTCCCCACCACACACATCAGTAGCCACACACACACATCATCACACATCCCCCCCCAGTGTACCGGATCACTGCCGGAACGGAGCCGCCGTGGCTCCGGGGCACCACACCCAAATTCTCCGCGATTCTCCGTTGGTGACCAAGGTCCTTAGGGCCAACGGAGTTCAGCACCGTGGAGTTGGAGAGCTCTCCTACTCCACTCGATAGATTGATGATCCAGCCGCTCTGTCTTGGACTGGCGCGACCGTTTGCGAAATAGAAGGTGAGTGACAGTCGATTGATCGAACATCTATACATGTTCAAAAAGTTCAATGGAGGTGCATGCGCTTTGATTCGATTCATTGTCGCATTGCTTGTCATGGTTTCAACATGTTTCAACGCTTTCAACACTACTCACGTTCTGACACACGATAATGCATTATGCTTAAACTTTTTAGTCGATCGAACATGTGAGAACTGCAACCTGGGATGATCCTCAAACCTCAAACACTCCCCTCAAGCATCATGACAAATCCTTGTTTTGGTACCCCCAAATCCCGACGTCAGTTTTGCTTCTCCTACACGACACCACGACACCCGATCACTTGGACTGCCCCCTCCAGCCCCCCAAGAAGAACCCAAAAACACCACTTTTGGAGAGCTCGAAATCCACGCGATCCGAGCGGCTCAATGGGCTCCCTCCTCCGCAGCAGCTCTTTAAACCTCAGGTTCCCACGATTGAAGCGAAGGCGCGCGTGAACCCCGTGGCAAGTGAACCCCGTGCAGACGTGAGTGGCCGAGGGTCATGGGAGACATTGCACCATTTCCCGCACTCAGTCATTTGAGATGGCCGCGCACAGGGATGGAGAAAAAAATTGACGACGAAACAGGTGAAAATACCAACGGAATGATATGGAATGATCATGAATGATGCACAACACATGCGTCGACATACCACTACGAACGGAGTGATTGGATGCAACGAACGGGGTGACCCTGGCCGTACCACGACCCGAACGGAGCAATGATTGGGTCCGAACTCACCACCGCATCGAAATCGACGCCTGGAGTTGGACAACTCTTGGTGCCAACGAAGCATGGAACAGCGACATCGAGCTCGCAGTGTGGCACATCTGCAGCAGACGCTGTTGTCCATCCCAGCAAACCTACAGGAGCTGGTATATAAAGGAAATATTGCTGGGTAAAGGAAATCCTTATCGTCCACAGCCCGACACGGTCTTCAGCCATCCTTGAGAACCTTTGATGTCCATATTCACGGCTAGGATTTGGGCTGCTCGCTCAAACCGTTCCCAACGAGCGCCTGCGGTGCAAAAGCAGTGCCTGCTGAGGTCATCTGTGTCACAAAAACGGTCTTCATGTGGGTCGACGCCGACGCATCCTCGCGATCCCTGCATAGAAGTGGATGCAAACAACAAAAGCCTGAGAAGGGATTAAATTAAGGGATGGTTTGGGGATTGGGTGAAAGCTTCTACAAAAGGACTACCTATATATATATATATATAGGTTTGACCCAAGCCCACCTACTACATACGCGATAGACATGCACATAGCACCTTGGATGAGGAGAACCAATGCCAACATATGCCGACTTGGAATACCAACAATGTGCTTGGCAAGGAACATCCTCAAATTGAAGGTCAGTCGAGTTGGTTGTCACACTGACATTGACATGCTTCTGAGACAACGTCCTATCCCCAACCCCTCCTTCTAGGTGCACAATCTCCCAACACTCCGCTCTCAAGCAGCAATTCCCGGGAAGCCTGGGTCATGAGGCCGGCTTCAGGTCATTCCGCCCCGGAAGCTGTTCGATTTCAATCCAACAACATTTGCTCAGGAATGCTCTTCACAAGACATTAGGCCTTGCTTGACTTGTGCTGAGGGGTAGTTGACTTTGAACTTTGACCAGAAACTGGCTCTGGGAAGTGTATATCGCGCACATAAACTGGAACGGCATGTGAGTGAGACTTGGATTCACTCTCAGCCCTTGCGTGGTGCCAACAACGCACATGCTAGGCAGCCCACGTTGACTGTGGAGATTTAAATAAACGCTACCAGAATATACCAGAATGATTATGAAATGGTTCTACATCTCCGTACCAAGGGTTCTATTCCAAACAATGCGGGTTCGTTTGTACCCTCCCGCAAGCGAAACAGCGTTCTTGCGGCATGACAACTTTGGCCACTGCTGCGGGCTGGATGGCCTTAAAGCATCCATTGCAACGACAAAGATTCTAATCAGGGCTTGCACTCTGGCCAGCCTGGCCAAACAAAAACTCAAGTTACTCACGGGAAACAACAGCTGCTAGCTTCTCTTTTCGAAGGGTCATTCAAGTGGGCTAGAGGAGCGCGAATGCCAAATGCGGGAAGGTTACTTATGCAGTGCCCCTACGTAGTAGATAGTCTTAAAGTAAGATATCATGACAAGTGCGCTAGTAGAGACCATGTTGCTATTTACAAACGTCACTTACAAAGTACATATTATGTATCCAACTGATCCAGGATGCTTTCCATGATCAAAACTTACTGTTCATCATACAATAACATTGTTCCGTTTAGAGCCAAGCATCGACGATTGCATGGACAGTGAAGATAGTGATGAATAGTGAAGATCATCATTCTTCTAAAATCATCGTCCCATCCACAAAACTCACAACCATACACCATCCTGAGGCGGATTCATCTGATGTTTCAAACAAAGTGCACCGATCCATACTACTCACTACTCTCCTCGCTACCGGACATGCAGTCCCAATGATCTTTGGCGACATGTCGCCGTCCCAGCTTCGCTGTTGGACAAGCACAGTGGGTCTCAAGTGACCTCCCAAGCCCATGGGAGAATAATTTGCTCAAATATATCCAGCCAACCAACCAAATTAGACTACGCTCTGGCAACATCGTAATATTGTTTTATATGATTTATATGATTTTATTGAAACTTCCCCAACGAACCACATGCATTGAATGGCTCTAGAGCTTCTTTGAGAGTAGTAGAGTACATGTTTCACAGGGTCAGACGCTGCAGAGAAGCAATTGCTCTAACAGCCATGCTGAAAATCGCCGGCTCACCCTGTGAATCTGCTGCGCTTTGCTAATCGCTTTGCACAACATGGTCCATGATCAGTCCACGATGGTCACTATCATGGGTCACCAAAGAATTAAACAGGAACATTGTGGAGCCCCTTCCTGCTCCCCCTCGGACCATCAAAATCGTCAAAGAATATGCCAAAGAAATCCAATCAGGGTGACATTCTCTCCAACATTCAAATCTTGAGAAACTGGCCACAAGAGTCACAACAAATCAGCAGCTTGATATGTTTCTTCCTGTAGTGGATCTCTTTCACACATCACATGGACCATCTGGCTTCGGAATCCAAGTGTCATGCCTTGTCACTTACCTTGCGATGCGGCTGCCAGGTTTTCCTACCTGGAGGAACCATTGACCTAGATCGCTCCTTCCCAGGCTCCTCTATGCCCTTCTCAGCCGCGACCGGTGACCGAAAGGAGACAATCGAAACGAAAGCACAGAATGTCACCGAAGGTCAGTACCCCAGGCTGATTCAGCCAATCCCGGGTTTCCACACTTGCCCCGGGTTGCCCATCGATGAACAAGACTAGAATAGCAAACCACTTAATGTTTAATTCCAACATTTTGTATATTTATAGTATAGTATAATATATATATATTATATACAGATTTTGGGGGATCCAGGTTCCTCTAGGCAGGACCCTTCCCGACAAGAGTGTCATGTCAATGTAGTGTTTATCCATGGCCGCCACAGCTGCCACCGGATCGCCCCTGAGCTCTCCACGATGTCCTCGTCCTCGGCGACCTCGTCCAAGGAGTTGTTGAGCCCATCAGTGCTCATCTGCAGTTCCGCTGCACTCCGGACGGTCTAATAAAGACTGAAAAAGATACGACCAAACCTGGGTGCTCCGATTCATTTTTTTTGGCATTGAAATTCAGCTGAAAACCCTTGGAAACCTATCAACGACACATCAACCTGCGCGACCAGGGTGATCTGTTGGTTTGAGTCAATTAGCTGCCTTTTGCCTACATAGAGATTAGACATATTCATGTGGCTGACGATCTCACCTGTGGTGCTTTTCCATCCACACATGACTTTCCACTGGAGGACGGCCCCCCCACAAGCATGCAAAACAACCAAACAAGAGAGAACATAGACATACATCTACAGAATGCATTGGTCTCTCGCCTCCCGCGAGTCTATTAGGAGTCGAAACAACGCCTCCCCCGGCGCCTCCTGAAAGGCTGAGAGCAGCAAGGTAGGACTCACGGGTGGACTAATTAGCTTTCCTTGGCAACGTGGCGTTGACCCCATCGACGCGGGGCCATCTCTAGCCCGGCCACCCTGGCCAGGAGATTATGCAAAATTCTACACAGTGGACTGGAAGGATTTGGTCCATGTCTCCAGCCAAGTGCTCCCCGCGACATCACAGTGAGCTGCTGAGGTCAGCACTGACCTTCTTCTTGAAGTAGCGAGAATTCGTGGCTGCCCCCTGACCGGCATCGCGCTGGCACGGCTTTGGGCTGATCGAACTGCTAGAAGAGGGTTTGCAGGGTGTACCTGGTGCCTCATTGAACAGGTCGGACCTGGTGCCTCATCGAGTACGGAGAACTTCTGCTTTTCTTCCTTCCAAACTAATTTGCTGATGTGACATTTGAGTGATGCATCCGCCGGTAACCTCAAGTTTGACGTAACTTCAATGCGCTCTTCAAGGCATACCTGCTTCCAACCATAGACCAACTATCCACCTCCCTGAATCCTCTTGAACAACCAACCCCCAGCTGAATCCAGGTCGTATTTGTTCTCCTCTCCTATGGGCCCATGCGGCCTAATTTGGCCTATGTCCTCCTTCTTCCACTCACTACCCGCTCAGAAAGCGAGGAAGAAAATGGACCACCGGCCTCTGCGAAGGATCGATTTCCTGGAAGCGTTTCAATGGCCTGGAAGCGCAAACGCCAGGTGCATCTCTTTTTGTTATGTTTACTGCCTTGATCTGCCTTGTTTTGCTGGGGTTCTGACTTCTCCTCTAGAGTCAGAAGAACTTCACCTGAACCCCTTGAAATTGCTGCGCCTGCTGTAGGGAGGTTCCTGTGGCTCATGATGCTTAGGCCCTGCTGGGGCTCATGCACAAGATCAACCTGTGCACTGAAATCTGCAGCTTCAATTTATGAGCGTCACGACGGAGGGTGCGGTAATCAGCTGACCTAAAACAAGCTCTTCGAGCTGACCCATGTCGCTTTTCTGTATGTGTCACAGCCAAATCCGAAAGCCTGCATGGAATAGAAGAGGTCCGAAAGTTCGGCATCGTCTTCCTGAAGGTTCGGCGCCGACCGATGGACGTTTCGAGCAGATCCAGGCGTTTCGTGGGCCCGACGGATCGTGAGGGCAAAGGGAAAATCGGGAAGATGGTGATCGGTATCGGTCGGGAGTAGCAAGAACCACTTCACCACTTCTGTTGGACCAGGCTTTGGGCCAGTTGTCTCACCTCCGAGCCTCGTTTTTGGGGACGTCTCTGTTTTCACAGTTTTTCTGCGAAGCACCCCAAAGCCTCAAAAAGTGAACAGGAGACCATTTTCAACCGGCAAAATCATGGACCAATGATGGACAGTTTCTGCTCCGGTCCTCATCATCTGTGAAGTTTCCAGCCAGCTCATTCATGGCGTGGACAAACTCTTCAGCGTAGGTCCTACGCCGTAGGATCGAACGCATCAAGCGCAATCCGTGCGCATTAACACCTCAAACTTGGACGAACTGGCGCGTCAAGCTGCTCACATCGTTCCCCATTAAGTAGCTTGGCAGTCAAGCTGCTAGTGACACTCCCTAATACATCGATTTAGTGGATCCCTTGCAACCCTCGCGGATGGAAGCTTCAGAGCGGCTTCCGGTGCCTCAGAAGCTCCATGTGCGCGCTGAAGGACTCCGCCACCGAGTGGAACCTCCGCCGTGGGTGTTCGCCGGGCGAAACGGCGGGAATGAGACCCGCAACGAATTGGAAGAGACATGGCGGTCGTGGTATGTCGTGGTGCTGAATGGCTTTTGTCGGCTTTTGTTTGGTAATGCCACAAGAGCCTAACACTAACCCTCCACTTGAAGAATATCTAGACAGAGTTGGTCGACAACCAACGATTAACCAAACAAACCTTCTGAGTTGGGGCCTGTCAGTTTGCATCGCTGCATAGTGCACAGCATGCTATGAAGCAACTGATTTCCATGATCCCTACAGTTTATCACTAATTACCACAAGTCACAAGTCTGTCACAGCAATGAATCAACCTGAGAGGACCCAGGAAGAAATTGATTCGAAAAAAAAAAAATAAAAACAGCTCGCCACCACTCCCCCGCGCCAAAAACATTTCATTGACATTTTACAGTATAGCTGAAGCTACTTTTCATATCATAGTATCACTTATCATAGATTCATCTTATCTTCTTAGTCAAACCTGGGTGGTTGGCTAAATTACCCCTGAGTTGAACTGGAAGGCTACTTGACCTGTATCAAGCTTTTCGCCATTGCGCTGTTGCTGTGGTTTGGATCAATAGGACTGGCAGAAACGAGGCCATCGAGCCTAAGAAAAAACCGATGGTATCTGAGCGGAGGCACTGCATGGCGTCCAAAGCAATGATGGTGGACTCTGTCCGAGCGTACATCCTGCAGCTGAGATCTGGCCGATCTAATAGGCAAATTAAGTTACGCACGGTGGAGGCCATGGCTATTAGGTTACCCTAGTTGGAGGCCATCGCTACTAGCAACAAGAAGCTACTAGCAACAAGTGCGATCTACCAAACAGTCGACGGATCGAGTCGAGATCCAGCTCAACCGTTGGTGTGATCGTAGATTGGAACCTCATGGAGTGATTGATCAATGAGAGGTGCTCTCACCGTTTTCTTGGTCATTTCAGGGAGTGGCATGCTCCTTTGGTTGTCAGAAGAAACTCAGGAGTCCGAAAACAGATTCTTACCAGAACATAATTTATCTCACTCAGTAAGTTTCGTAGTCCCTCGGTGCAAGATGTGAAGGATGCAGAAGCAAGCAAAAGCTCTAATTAGACTAGATGACTAGATGGATGAATCCCACCCTCCAAAAAGCAGCCCGCGACTCGGCGACCAGTGATCCCACGTGTTGACGCCACAAAGCAAGGGAAAGAACCAGCTAAATGACTTAGAGTACATGAAGTAGGGGATTCTCACCTGTCTTGCATAAAGACAACCTCTTTCTCCTTCGCATGTCCAACCTGCACACCTGCCCCGCATGGCATCTCACACCGCCCTCCTCCCCTGATGGATCCATGGCGTCCAAAGCACCGCCTGGGACAGACCAACGGACCAGGCCGCGACAACAGTTCGAACACCTCGAGTCTTGGCCACCTCAAGCTGGGCCTTACATCTTCCCTCAGAGCCTCTCCCTCACTCTCAAACAAACACATCGAAAACAGATCACATGTGTATATATAACTTTATACTGTATATAACATATTATAACATATTATATAACACAGTAGCCGTGGCCATTGCGTTACCCCTACATGGCGGCTTAATTGCTGTATATAGTTATTATCCCATCGGAGGATTGCACATGTTCTCCTGCGTTGCAGCCGGAGGAGGTCCGTGCCTCGCAGAAGGAGGTCTTTCGCTCCAGCTTCTCAGGCCGGGCTTCCTGGAAGGACCAGTCTGGGGCGCAGTCCCGACCCTTTTGGTCAACGCAAAGTTCATCTTTTTAGTTGAGCAATTTCCTAAGTTCCCGCTAAGTGGGACAGTGGAACAACACTATATTCTAACCCTGGCACGTACTGCTGAAGCCCCGAACAGCAGAACGAGGAAAGGTGTGAGGCGAAATGACTGATCAGCGTCTCGACCGGCGTTCCTAACGTCAAACAAGCAAGCAAACAAAACACCCGCCATGTCCAACACATCCAATCTCCTGCCATATCCAGTAGTCCAGGGTGCCATGCGAAACGAAGAACCTGAATGGATGTGCCATACGTGCAGGTCCCAAAACATGTTGGTCCTAAATGGCCCTAGACTTCTCGTCCTTCATCAACAGGGTCAAAAGAAGCAGTTGCAACACAATGTCCTGTTGAATTCACAAGCAAAGGTCTGTGAAACTCAACCATAAATGCCAAGTGCCACTGGAGGCTTAGGGTCCCCACATGCTGTTGCAAACCTGCCCAGGACTGAACATCATCTCGCCCTTCTCCAGGACGGATTCCTCACACACGCTCTCTCTCTCTCTCTGGCAAGCCTGTGGTAGCCTATACTGGAGATAACACTCTTTTCTTTTTTCACTGGTCCGACGGTCAGGATGAGGGTAATACAATGAAACGCACAGTTCACTCCAAGTTTGCCAGTGTCATCAGGTCATTGGGCCTGTTAAATCTGAAAGAAGGCCAAACGTGCAATTCTTGCGTGGCAATCATCAACGAACGACGCCTCGTCGACACTCGGCATGAGACAGGGCATGGCACGATGGCCTGAGCTCCCAAATCGGTCCTTCAGGGCGCACGAGCACAACTTTTGCATGAAGGTGATGTTCACATCGCCTTGCGGAGATGCACTTGGCCGGTCCAAAGAGGGGCTCTCAACATGGGCAACTGCAAATCTGTCAAAAGCACTTAGCAAAGCAGAGAAATGCGATGAAATGGATGAACACCCGCTGATGTGCTCGTGTTTTGTCTTGTTCTAAAACCCAATGACCAATAACTTGAGGTCTGCTTATGGTCAATCAGAACCCTCTGAGAGCGCCACGTAAGGCATCGAACAACGGATGCACCTCTGCAGTGCTTCTCTGCCGTTCCGAATGGCAACATCAACAAGTTATAGTTTTGTCTTCCGATGCTCAAAGTGATTGGATTGAATTGATGGATCTGCAAGCTACGAGACACAAAAGCATAGTGCTGCCAGGGCTGCTCGGGAGCTGAGGCTACGGTGCTGCTAGGGCTGCTGAGGCTTGAACCACCAAATGTTTTTGGTAGATCTCCAAGTTCACTTCCTCAACATGAGACACACACATCTCTGCCTTTCGAACAGAACCAAATCGAACCGAACACGTGTCGAATGTCCCTTCTGGAGTGTATTAAGGCGAAGACGTCCCTGAGACTTGGGAGAGTCTGTAGTTGAGAGGGACTATGTGAGCGGAATATCTATAGACGATCAACACAGCAACAGCCCGGTGGCCTGGTGTTTGTTTGGCAGACTCCTTGTCCAAATGACTAGCGGTGACCAGCGGCTCTAGCGAGAGGCATCAACCGAAGGTGGAGCCACTTACCGGAAAAAAGATAAAAAACGGGACATGTGGGGCATCTTGTGGTGAGGTCGTCGTCGTCTCCTTCGTCAACATCTGCGGGAGCATCGTCATGATGTGAACCTGTGGAAGCGCCGTTCAGAACGGCACGGCGTCGTGCGATGCGTCAGAAACGTGGCGGTTCTGTCAGAGTTTTTCTACATTCTACATGTGAGATGAAACAGTCTTTCCATGTTCATGACTCTGGCTAGAAACGAGTGAAAGGCAACGTCTGGTCAGCAAGAAATTCAACCAGCTCAAGCCGAGTAAACAAGCAGCCTCTTTCCTTCCTCACCCTGAGAAAAAGTGTAAGTCTCAAAGCATGAAGCGGTACCGGTGAATACCATGTTACCTTCCGGCTGGGCACGATGGTACCTGCCTTTTCGACATCGACCTTTTGGTACTTAGGCTTGATCATGGTCTCAGTGTATCTCAGCACCCTGGCAGACTCGACGGCACGTCTGACCCGCACGTGTGCAGTGTTCGTGGCAACCATCATCCTTCTATCATGCGTTGATGAACGAATCAGGCCAAATGTGCAGAACAAATCAACTGCATGTCCTACAAAAAAACAGCTCTCCGACATGTTACTTCTTCGCCGGGATGAAGATGGCGAAGAAAATTAAAACGCGTCTTCGATGCTTGAATCCTCCTGAATCCTGAAGGATCTTTTGGTTGACCTACAAGAACCTCCCAAATCAGGTGCCCCACGTAGCAAACCCCAAACCACCTCCGCTTTTGTTCAGCTAAGGCTAAGGTTTTATCCAAGGACTTGAGGACATGGTTGCACAAACCACACGTTTCCATCCGTCACGGCCCTCACTCTCTACAAGTAACAGAAGTTTTACAGAACCTTCACTGTTTATCATTGTTTAGGACTGCACCCTTCCATGGAATGGATGCAATGCGCGGCTATATCGACCTCAAATCGACAATCTGAACAGTTCACCTTTTTTGCTGCACACAGGTGCCTCTCGAGCTCGCTACCCGTTAAAGAATGAGGGTATCCACTTCACCGTTGCCCTCTACACTGAGTCAACCACCGGAAGGGGTAAAGCATAGATAGAAGAACAAAATTGACGGAGATTCGGGCTGAAATGAGACCTAGAAAAATCAGGCCATTCACCATGGCCAAAGCGGCCAACGCAAGAGCATACCAGACACGAACATACACGAACAGGATAATTAAGTCAGACGAATGCCGCCAACGAAACCGGGCAAGAAGCCAAAACCACAAGGAAAAAACAACACCAATCTGAACAGTTCACCAAACTAGTTTATGAATGGATTCTGAAGCCAACACGAAAGTAGACGATATTTCCGCATTCTCCTTGGTGCTTTGCAACCTTCCAGCCACACTTCAGCTTTCCCATAGGTTTTTGATAGGGATTGGAATTAGAGGGGTGCGGCTGTGTCAGCCAAATTATAGAATAACACAAGTGTGCAGCTGCCAGTTGCCTATAGAATGACAGTTCCTCTGAACACACGCAACAGAATCATGAAATATATGCTAAGTGTCCAAAACTCGAGAATTGCAGCTTTTGCCTCTTTTGCCTCTATGTTGTTTGGAGCTTGGGACGCATTCCATAGAAAAAATATTGCCGAGTTGCCGACTGCCTGAAACATTCTATACACACTTGTGTTCCCTGCCATTCTACAGAATATTGAGAGCATTCCCATCACTTTGGTTTGCATTCAGTCAATTTATAGAACCAGAGTCTTGTTTCCAATGTCTCACAAAAGAGATTCAACAGCTAGAACCTTTTCTTTCGAATGTTGGATTTGCTGACTCGAACAATATTTTTCTATAGATTGTGTTCCGAGGGTTTCGAACAGTATCTCTATAGAAACCATTCCACGGCCATGTGTGATGATGATATCCGATCTCTGTAAAATGAACTGACATATGCATAGACTGCCTTACCAAATTTTTGTCTTTGTAAAATGCATGCACCCACCATCTCTCTGAAACCCATTCTATCCTAATTGTTCATTTCATATCGGCCCTAGGGATTTTTGGCTGTGTGTTTTTGCGCGCGGTATCACCCTCCTCAGCCGCCATCCGAGCTCGTCACGACGGAAACCGTCACCAACATCCCATTCGCTGCACTGCCTGTGGGTCAGCGTGGCTGAGATGCCTTGCTCTCGGAAGTAGCGCCGCAAGGTCCAAATCTGATGCTTGTAGACCCTGAGCTGCGGAGAAGCGGCGAGAAGCACAGCAATGGCTGCAAAACGAAAAGAGGTTTGGCTGTGACTATGTTTAGCTGGCATTGAAAGCACCAGGAAAAGTTGCTAAGAAGATCCTGGACTCTCACAAAAATGCAGTCTTCTTCCGGTAATGGAAGCTGGTTGAGTGGGTGGGGCTTCATCGCAGTTCTCGTTTGAGAGGGATCCATAATCCATCTTGGTGTCTGAACGGAAGTTGGGTGCCCGAAACACTCATCAACTCTCTTCATCTGCGTGAAGAGGCAGTAGTAGTAGTGGTGGTGATATTAGTAGTAGTAGTAGCAGCAGGAGTAATAGTAGTAGCAGCAAGAGTAGTAGTAGTAGTAGTAGTAGTAGTAGTAGTAGTAGTAGTAGTAGTAGTAGTAG
>CAXAMN010010224.1:696364-797071 GCA_963970005.1 Durusdinium trenchii
GCCTTACTAGTAGTAACAAGAAGCTATTAGAAACAAGTGCCACGCTAATAGTAACAGGTGCCTTACTAGTAGTAACAAGAAGCTACTAGGAGCATTTCTTTCATACCCAAGCCACTCCCACTCGACATCACCACCTGTCAGTTCCGCTCCCAAGCGCCCTGCATGACCCAATCCACCACGATGACAATCAAGTCTGGCAGCATCCAAGTCCTCAATTTACAAAGAGAGAGCTGTCTGGACAACACAGTATTGGAATATACAAATGATTGAGTACTTTCCAAGCTGATGCTTTTCAGCTTTTGTGGGATGTCGCAATCACTGGAGATCACTTGCACTTTGTTGTTCCAAATGGCACTGGCTCCATTCTGCTAGGTAGAGAAGCAGGCTGGCCAACAGGCTGGTGTCCCTCAATCTCCAGCAGAAAGCATCTCCCTATCCTCTCGACTTTTGGCAATCGCCCCTCAGCTACGTCGGGTCTTTACTAAGAGATTTTCTCTTTTGTAGTGTCACTCGTAGTTGTACAGAAGACCTCCTCAGCCGAAACAATCAACTCGCATCCATTGACTGCAGTTCATCATACCTGTCACCATCCTTGTCACCCCTTAGTACTCATAGTACTCCAAAGAGCGAATAAAATTAACTGCGTCACTCCAAAGAGCAAGTCTGTGCACGGTCTGAGGATCGAGGTCGACCCCGTACCGCCGTACCCCAATAGTGTATCTCAGGTATAGATCGGTGGATCTCTTCTCCCTTCACTGAGCGTGTGGCCGCGCATAACGAGCTGCGGTCTGGGCGTGCCAAGGGATGGAAGTATCATTCATTCCCACCCAAGGGAACTGACAAACTCGTGCATGTTTGAGGCCGCAGGTGATCCGCTGTCAAGAACAATGCCGCAGTTCGAGGGATCGAGTGCGGCAAGTGGGTTTCCTCCGCCACATATGTGCTCGCTGGGTCGGCTTGCCTTGTTGGTCGCAGCCAGGTTGCCATGCTTCACAAACGACAAACACTGTGACTCCGGGCTGGTATATAAGTGAGTGGCAACTGGGAACTTTCAAGATGGCTTCCCTTGCATTGCCATTAGCATCCGCCTTAGAATGCTCTCCAGCCTTCGAAAGCTGCGTCTCAATCACGCCATCTGCTGTATCGTACCTGTTGGAGGCCACGATCGAGCTCCGAGCGATCGTCCACGCGATCGTCCACGGTTCCCAACAGTCCTGGCTCTCACAAGAGTAGTCTTTGACCTACTCAAACACTGTACATTGGATGGAACCATTCATTCATAGCGCCCCGTTACCAGAATGATTTTACATCTCCATAACTCATCAACAGTCAACATCAAGTAGGGATTGTTTTGGTTCCGCTACTTTCGTCCGCCTTGCCCCCAAAGGATTCAATGCCGGATGACACTGGTGCCCCTGCGTTGCCGCACCCGACAAAAAAGGAGAGGATGAAGTCGAAGGTCCAAAACGTGGCCTTGGACCGGTGACATTGGCGACATCCAAAGAAACTGCCATAAACAGCTAGTATTTATAATATGTAGTTGTAGCATGTTATAGCATGATATAGCCTGTTATAGCAGCTGTAGTTGAAACATTGTTGAAACAATAGTCTTGAATCATTCAGTCATTCTTTAATGTTTAGCCTACGTAAGTAGATCAGCTATGATGGGTTCAAACCGATAGATTTGGTCCCCGGTCAATCCCTTTTCGGTCCGTTTCAACTCGCAACAGGCGCAATTTCCTCCGGCTGAGAGGAATCCTTCTCAGCCTCTCAACCGAAAAATCGTGAGAGGGGAATCCAAACGGCTGAAAGAGCAAACCCACGATTTATACCAAACGGCTTTTGCTCCTTTACTTTTTTTGCCAGCCCTTTTCAGGCCAAGCTGCGGCAACGACGTTGGGCGTCAGGAACAGGTGCCTCCGTGCGTGGCCGCACGCTGAACGGCACCGAGTCCGGCGCCGCACGAAAGGGAGGGAACGTGGTTCCGGATGAGAAACAGCATCTCCTGTGAATTGAGTCCAGGTTTTGACATCTATAATCATCTATATATATATATAATACCGCTCCAAACAGGTGATGTGGAACTTGAAATACCAACTCTTGACTTTCAGGGTCTATCAGGAAATTCAGAAATCGCGAGGCAGTTATATAAAGCAACATCGGATTTGCAATGCTACTGCAAGGTTCCAGCAGTTCTCATGTCTTTCAAGTGTTTCAAACAATCTCAATTTAGGATCTTGCATATTTTCAGCATGTTCTCTACCAACCAGAACTCTTGGCTCAACTCCCACAAACATCTTTTTTGAGCAACCCTCCATCCAAAGCATCACTTGCGAATTGAGCCAAGAGTCTAGCAAGTGGGTACGTATAAACACACCCTGATTATCAAAACCAAATTCCACCCACTTTCCACATCATCTCATGTTCCTGTACACTCTCACAATCACGGCCGCGGTCAAAAAGACACCACCACGCCACGCCGCAGTAGCCGGGGCACTCGATGCGAAAGGCCGACAAAGGAAAGCTCACCTCGTGGAATCGGCGACGAGCGTTTCTGACGTCAAACATCGGCGGTTTCACATCCACTGATCACTGTAGACCCCAAACCAGATGGGTTCATCATGGTTGATCTAAGCCACAAAACATGGCATGTGGAAAAGACATCCTGACACCGCAGTATCCTTCGAACGGATTGGGTTTCCTCATGTTTCCTCTACATTGAAACAAGCTAGCGCGAGAAACTGCACACATGTTTCTTTCTCCACAATCTTTTTTTTTGGTCTATCTGCATCAAGAAAGTACCGCGATGTCTCTGATATGTCAGGTCAAATGGACGAATTAATGGATTTCAACGTGCAGTTCAAGAAGAAACTGAAGCTCCTTAATGTTTGTATTCCAAAACAATATACAGTCGCTTTTCAGCTGCATATTGTACAAGATCGAAGGCCTTCAATTCGATGATCCCGATCCTTCAATTTGCTGTGAGAAACTTCTCAAGAGACCAGTCCCGGGGCTGATGAGTATGTGGCTGGCAAGGCCGGTGGAAGCACAAACGAGTTAGACCCCCCCGTGTATCCGATCGCGTATCCAATGTTTCTCGCAATGACACTATACTTTGATGCCCTTGTCCATAGAAGCTGAAGAAAGGCGACAGCAATGACAACTCGATCCCAGTACTAAGCCAGGGACGCAGTCATAGAAGAGCACTATCAAGAAAATGAGGTTCCAAAAGAGGAAGGTAAAGCTTGAGGGCCTCCAAATCGACCATGTTGCGTGAGGTGTTCAGGAAAAACAGCTCAAGATTGTTCACACAAAGCACTGGCAACTGGGCACCAGGTTCTACATTAACTTTGCTCTGTCTGACTTAACATCGTACAACACTGAGTCCAGTGTCACCCGCAATCATCCGCAATCACCAATGACTTGTCTCACGGACGTCTTGCAGCGAAAAACACCGAACCGCTTGATTCCACGGCGAAAGCGGTCCTGATCGTCCAGGCTTTCGCGGCGGTGACGAAGGTCATCGAATTCTGTTGCAAGAGCTGATGTGTCTCCACCGTCGCCTCACCGGCATCGGCTGAACCCCGAGTCTTGGACGAGCGAAATGGAACTTTGAGACCGGCGGCTTTGAAGGCGAAGCTTGTGCGGTTCAAAGAGATTGGGTTGGGTTGGTCAATAAGCGAACCTCCCCGCAGAGCCAAAGCCAATCGGCCAAGCCAATCTGATAACCTTTGTTTTTCATTCGGTTCCGTTCTGTAAACAAAAAAATATGAAGACGAAACCACCACCCAAACACGGGTTTGAAGGTGTTGTATCGATGGAAGCATGACATGAAGCCTTTGGCCAAGAACTTTGGCAAGTAATCCACTTCGGTGTCTCTGAGATCCCGGGTCTTCCAGGAAAGGTTCAGTGCACTGTAAGCTCCATGAGTCACTCTGCACCTGCTCCCTTGGTCATCAGGCCTTCGACTTCTCCTGCGCCATGTTCCGCACCACATCAACGCTATGGGACTTGGACTCCTGGGCGATGAAGAACAGCACCGACTCGAGTGAACAGCGACTCTCAAACAGCACCGGGTGAAGATCAAAAGCATTCACAGATATTGGCAGCATTGGCAAAAATGGGTTGGGATTCCGTTGTGAGAGATCGGTGAGCATCGATATCTGATGTGTATCCACGAATTACAAGTCTAAATTGTCAACTTGCAATGGATCCATACCCGAGCCATCGCTTGTTAGCCACTCGCTTTGAGGTTTATTTGGAAGAAGCAAATCATATCATAAATAATATATTAGTTTATAGGAATTATAGATGTCTTTAGTCCTTTCATCCAGGAAACCACGACAGTCACGGACAACTCTGCTTTGAGAAACCTTGACCAAATGCACTCGTATCTGGATATTCCTTCATCCTGTATAGACATGGTGCACTAGTGATGGTTTCATGTTTCCACCTGAGCATCAATCGTCCACTCCTCCCCGGTTCAAAACAAAGCAACCCACAGATGCTGCGTCATGATTGGATCGACCGTTTGGCTGCGTCCCATGGTGACCGTATGACCGCCACGCGCTCCTTCCACACGGGCCACGGATGGATCAAATTCTGCCCAATCTGGCGCCGCGATGGAGGCTCTGGGACCGGACGCTGCTAGGAACAAGGACGCTACCAGGGGCTCCTGGCATCGCTACTAGGAGCAAGAAGCTATTAGGGCTAGGGGCTCCTGGCCGTACTACTAGTAACAAGAAGTTACTAGGTGACTGAGGCAACTGGTTGGGACTGGCGCCGGTTGTTCTTGCTGGTTGGGAGCATGCCTTGCCATCCCAAGAGAAAGCCTCCAACTTGGTACAGTTCATGCGAGAACGAATTCTGCTCGGTCTTGTGGGCATGGACAAAGGTGACATAAACATCATAAACACGGGTGTCGAGGTTCTGCGTGGTTCAGGGTTCTGGAAATGCTTCCTCCATGACGGGGTGGTATCGGCAAGACTTGGACACAGGGTTCAAAACGGACAAGGTGGATCCAATGGATAATCGGATAAACAACACAGAATAGTTCTTGGTGATTGAACATCTGCTTTCACTCAAGAAGCAGTTGCTTCTCACCCTCACTGCCTTACACTGAATGGATCTTACATGCCACTGGCAGTACACTGCCAGAACAGTTCTCATGACCGTACATTTGAGTCTGTGGTCAGGTCCAGGTCAATGCGCACGCGCGTGTGCATGTGACAGGAGACCTTTCTGGGTGGCACCAGATGGCCAGGACGTGCCACCACGTCCAGCCAACTGTGAGCCGTTTCGAGAAACCACCGCCCGATGCCTGCATGGAGGGACGGATCCCAATGCTGAGAAGACTGCTCCCGTCCATGTCGTCCTGCCAGGTGCTGTCGAAAAACATTGGTAAAGAATTGGTCAACAGCTGTGGGGCATTCCCTCCATTTGTAGGTCGACATGCAGGGAGTGTTCATAGGAATTTGTTCACCTCCTGCCTGCTCCTGACTGTTGTCTTGTCTTTCTTTGATACTCTGTAAGCATGCGAAAGGAATTTCTCCATTTCGATCCATGTTGAGGTTAAATTTCTCCTGGCCCTTCGGACTGCGACAGTGTTCCCTAAATACATACCATAATAATCCATCATATACCCACCCTTGAGATGTGAACAGGGCGGGCCCAGGGTCGTGTCTTGGTCGGCGTCGTCCATATACCTTGATACAATCTCCAAGAAAACCACACTGACCATCTCTGCACTGAGGCGGACACAACCACAAAAGATTCCCTATTCCCTGGTAAATGTATCCGACCCAACGATCCTTTTGAAGACTTTCCTGGGCGGTGCCGTGCACATCCAATGAGGTTTGCAGGTTGGTTTGCAGTGGAGTGGAGCTTTCTCTCGATGCTCTTTCGTGTTTCAGATGCGGTTTCTGAACTTGTGTATTGAGAGCGACAAATCAATCAATGAGCCATATGCAAGTGGAAGCTTGATGACGCTTGTGACGGCGTACGACCTTACGCAACCTTCTCCAATGTAAAGGGTCAACTTCTGTTCTATTTCACATTCTGTTTCGATGTGCATTTCTGTTTTTCAAGTAGATGTCTCCCAAGTGCGATCAAGTGGCACTGCTTCGACCTCAGAAAATGACATGGTCGGTGTACTAGAACTAACGACCTCCAATTGTCGGTTGTTCTTAATGGTCACCGACGTTGACGACCCACGAGACGTGGAGAACTCATGACTTGGCGAATCACCATTTGAATACGCCCTTACGCCCTGCCCGTGCTCTTTAGTGCAAGGGATGGCATTGGTCCCGTTTTGTCACAGAGTCACCCATCATCTCCTTCTAGAGGACTGGCCAACCCTGAATTAGACAGAACTTCATGTTAACTTAGCTTTTCAACTGCAGTTGTCTTGGCTGATGGACAGCGCAACATGATATCGTGCAAAACAAAAAACTATCTCTGCAATGGATTGCAAATTGTGTGTCCTCACCTCAGGGTCATCAACCATAAAGAAAATCATCCGCAATAGAAGCATACGCCAGGGTGGCAGTATGTGGTAGATGTGGTATTTCATGCGTAAGTTCAACCCTGACTCTTTCCTGTGTTGTCTGAGCATCCCGCCAATCGCACTCTTGCTGCCTCCACTGCGAGCCCTGGCTGCGTGGTAGATAGGAGATGGACCCACCCAACAGTTGTCACAGGCCCTGTTACTAGCTGGTAGTAAACCTCCCTGCCTTCTCAAAGTGAAAGGTGCTACCACGAAACCAATGTGCCTCACCACATGGTCTGGTGATGTATATATGTGTATTTAGGGTTGACATGCACTTACTATCACTCACTGTATTGTTTTATTGCATCCCCATGATACCGTCCTACCTCGACCGGAGAACTCCACGCTGGGGAAACTGGGTTGCACGGCCTCTTGAGAATGACTCGACCTCGAAGACCTCAGAATGACTCGAGGAGGAATCTTACCAACCACCCTTGGGTGGATCACTGGATAGGTCAAATGTGTGATGCAGTCTGATCCACTTAATGTTTCGTTTTCTGGTTTCTACAGGCTTGGTGATGTTGAACAAGGGTGAACGACTCTTCCAAACTGCGTTGCACTTCGTGCAGCTGGGTGCTTGCTTTCCCAGGCGGACGAATGGGAGCCCATTTAATCCCCGTGGGAATTTCAGGTAGGAGCTGGGGGCCAGATTTTATAGAAAGAACCAGGTTGGGGTGGATATTTGGTGACTATAGAATCCTAAAAACAGCATGCCTGGACAAGTGGCCACTCTATAAAAGCTGGTGGCCCAGGTACCCCCTGAGACACTGTTCCCTTGTTTTTTATAATTTTATAGTGCTATAAAATCAGAGTTCAAAAAGGGGAACACAGAATCAAACAGAAAAAAGTGGCCCGTGCCACCTCAACAGTACTGATTTTATAGTCATCATAGATGTTATGTTATGTTTGTCTTTTCATTTTATTCCGGAGCTTCCAGATTTCACTTGATTTCTGACATTTGTCTTTTGCATTCTTTTACTATATATTGGATTGGTCTCACATAGTTTTCAAATGTTTTCAATTGTTTTCTTGCGCTTTCATCAGGGCCTGACAGCAGCGTTTTTGGACGAAGCAAAAAAACATCTTCAAACTTCAGCAACAATCCTTCTTCTCTATAGAATCTAGTTTTCAACTCCATAGCCCACTTCTGCTCTCTATAGAATTCTAGTTCCTGTGTTTGATAACCAATATATATTCTGTAAAATGAGTCCTTTATAGAATTCACATTCCAGTTTTTTTCTGGCCAGGCTCTTCCTATAGATTCAGTTGCCTGGTTGCTTTGGCAAAGCTGATTTCTCTATAAATTCTGATCCCAGGTTGCAAAAGTGCTTCCTATAAAATCCCTGAACACAGGTCTGGCCGATGCCAAAAAGTATGTTTCACTGTGTATTTTTTTGAATTTTTACTTATTGATTTTATTTAAAAGAAAGCTGATTTCTGTACACGACTCCCCTGATTTTATAGAGGATATTCTCAGGGGGATCCCATTTGTATAACTGAGAGACGTCTCCTGTCTCATCACGCCAAGCAGAAGTTTCTGGTGGTTCTTCTGAAATACCCCATCCCATTTGGCATATTTGGTCATATACCCCATCCCATTTGGCATATTTGGTCATAGGGATGTGACTCAAACTCAAATCTAAACCGCATGGGTCCAACTCGAGATCTATGATGTTGGATGATTCCCCGACATCCCTGATTCCCTACCATCCTTTGGCAAACATGTCTGAGACTTGCCCAGGGGTCTGCAAATCGATTGATTCGTTCGGGCAAGTGGCCCCTAAGATCTAGGTCTCAGGGATGGGATGTTCCTTTCATCCATGTTTTTAGTCACACAATAGATGTTTTCCTGTCATCAATAGAAAAAACATCCGCATTGTTTTTCTATCTATGTTGTTTTTCTTTTGAGTCTTCCAAAGCTGTGGAGAAGATTGTGAGGGGTTGCTGCCAAAGCCACCGGGCCCACAGCCACCCACACCGGTCGATACCGGTCGATGGCTCAGGGCCCCCGAGCTGCCGGAGCTCGACTCCTGGTGGCTCTGGGCGAAGCGGAGCTGCCCGGGTGCAGCGCGGGACTCGGTGGCCTGGCGCGGATTTTCGTTTTCAGCTTAGCCGTTGTGGAAATTTGGTCAGTCCCAAATGAAGAATTGGATTGGTTAATTTAACATGGTACTTCAGACACATACACCGTATTATCCTCATGTTCTCCGTTATTCTATCATACATGTGGATAATACATCATCGCATCATATGTTGTCCAATGTCTCCCAAAAACCTATATATAACACAAATTAATACAATATATATATATATGTATATGTGTGCGTACCAACATGTACAATCATGTACATACATCTGTGCAATTAAAGTACTTCTTACCTCGTGTCCCTCATTTTTGAATTTGCATCCCGGGGTTTAGTACCTCGCCCCATGACATACGGTCAAAAAGCAAATGGGCATCGTTTGTTCCACCTCGTGCAGCAACTTAATTCTGAGGGGCTTGGCCTGGGTGATGACGGGCGCGGGTAGTACTGGTTAGTAGTTAGTAGTTAGTAGTTAGAAGTACTACGTAGTTGTTGTAGTAGTAGGAGCAGGAGCAGGAGCAGGAGCAGGAGCAGCAGTAGTAGTAGTAGTAGACTAGTAGTAGTAGTCTAGTAGTAGTAGTCTAGTAGTAGTAGTAGTAGTAGTAGTAGTAGTAGTAGTAGTAGTAGTAGTAGTAGCAGGAGTAGTAGTAGTAGTCGTCGTGGTGGTGGTGGTGGTGGTAATTATTTGTCGCTGTAGTTGTTTATTACTACCCTATCCAACACCCTTAAATTGCCGTAACCCACCTCGTGCCTGACCTGGTGGTAGTGGTAGTAGTAGTAGAGGAGTAGCGGTAGTGGTAGTGGTAATGGTAGTGGCAGTGGTAGTACGTAGGGCTGTTTTTGTTCTTTGAAAGGCTTGCTTACGGCCTTCGGCTGCGAAACTTTGCCTTGGCCTTTCATAGAACAAGAACAGCCCCACGACCACTCGAAACTGTGATTTTGTCCTTCTCGACCGCCTGTCCAAAAGAGGCCTTGTTGCAGAGCCTCCGCCAGACAAAATCCTTGTCAACGAGACCCCACTTGCTCCACTGACCTGAGGATTCTGTTTGACGGGGGCTCTTCAACAAGGCATGACAGTTGAGCAAAGAAAGGCAAAATCATAGTTTCGAGTGGCCGCTTCCTGAAGCCGAAGGACGGTCGAATGATATTGGAAGGTATATAATTACAATGCTTCCAGGTCTGAGCTTTACCACAAAGCAGAGTGTGTGTGTGTGTGCAGGAAAACCGTGCCCTTCCGCATTGTCCGGGATAGCAGCGCTTTTTGCCGCCCATCGCTTCTTCAGAAGCCGAAAGCCGACGCGAAAGCTGAACAGAAAAAGGGAAAACAAGCGTATAGCTAGGAAAAGGACGACGCGAAATAGAAAGGTCCAGAGTACAAGGCACATGCAGCCCGCATAGAGGGTCTCTGCCCAACTGGAGGAGTGTTGCTTGCACAGTGCCAACATGTCCATAAATGCTTGCAAGTTCTTGCGTGCGTTAGCCGCTTTCCAATGCTTTCCCAATCCAACACAAATTCTTCCTCCTCTCCTCACTCCTCATTCCTCTTCGCAAACAATGGCAGCAGTGCGTGCATGTATGTCGTGCATCTCTGCCTTGAGAACGTTGCGGGCGCGCCTGTTCCCCCGCCCATACTGAGAGAAGTCATCACCTCATCATTATCGTTGGCACCACAAACGCAAAAGGTTTACCCATTTAGATATGTCATCCTGGCCCGAGTCAGGTCTCATCTTATCTCGTCGGCTACGAACCAAAAGCTTAGGGAAGATTGTTTGCGGTGTTCGGTGGGAAATGATATGGGCACGACATGGACCGTGATGGAAGGAAGACGCCCGGGAGGGAGTGAGTGAGTGAGTGAGTGAGTGAGAGAGAGTGAGAGTGAGAGGGTGTGAGAGTGATGAGTGAGTGAGTGAGTGAGAGAGAGTGAGAGTGAGAGGGTGTGAGAGTGACACTCTCACTCTCACACACTCACTCACTCACTCACTCACTCACTCTCTCTCACTCTCTCTCTCTCACTCACTCACTCACTCACTCACTCTCTCCCTCTCTCTCACTCTCTCTCTCTCTCACTCTCTCTCTCACTCTCACTCTCACTCAGAGAGAGAGAGAGAGAGAGAACGGCTTCGAGGTTCACAAAGTGCTGTGCCTGCCACGAAATCTGCACTTCGAGTTTCACAAAGTGCTGCGCCTGCCACGAAATTTGCACTTCAAGGTCCACAAAGTACTGCGCTTGCGACATTCACTGCGCCTGCCAGGAAAGTAGCGGAGACGACAGCGCGACATCTCGATTAGACACCGCTTAACTACTACGGTGACCACACTGCTTGGGGAAAAATGCAAACCAACGTGCCGGAGCCAAACAAAATATGGTTTCACGTCGAGTCTATCCGTTTCACGCCGAAATCTCAACAGCAAAACCATCAAATCTGTTTTCAACATCAAGGCGCCTTGAAAACGCGCCTCTAGGCAATGCGCTGCGATCGATCCAGGGCCCCCTGGTGCACCATGATCTGGTTGGTGAGAACGCGTCGCCCGTCAAAAGCTTGCTGTGACCTTCCAATCTGCAGTTGTCGCACTAATCAGATTCACATGTGGGTTGATGTTGGGTATCTAGATGATCCTTGGTTGGCATTGTTCGGAAGGGCGCAAAAGAAGATTCTGCCCCGCCGGATCTGAGGAATTCTTGCGCGATAAATCCCGAAATCCCCGCAGGCTTCTGAACGATTTCGGAGAGTGCTGCAGTTGTCATTATGGCTAGCCACTTGAGACGGTGATACCCTGCCTGAGTCCGCCATCCTCCACTTGACCTTGCTCTTTGTCGGCCTTGTCCAAGCCTCAGTCGTCCTTTGTGCTGCCCCAAGAATGTTAATGAAGTGGCACCGTTTTTCTGCGAAGAACATGGGCCGGGCGATCGTCTTGGAGCTTTGGGCCCGACACAGCTGGGATCGAGCCACCCTTGCGCGTAGCGACCCACCTGGGAGACGAAATGTCGGTTGGCAGCAGCAGCAGAAGCAGCAGGCAGCAGCTCTCTGTGGTTTGAGTCTGAGTGACTGGTCTAGGATGGTCGCTTCATGTAGACCCTAGAGCTTTGGGCATTTTAGGCCTCAGTTTTGCTGCAGGAAGTGTGTTCACATTTCGAAAGCAGCCGAAGGTCTAAAACGGTTTCCTCAGACTTTCTACGCCTTAAAGATTGCGCAGGTGACCAGGAACAATACTTCAGAATGCAGTGTCTGGGCCCCTTTGTCAAGCAACCAGAAAAGAAGTCTTCATTAATCTTCTTCATTTTGTCTGTTCACTGATTTTCCCTTTGCTTTAGAACCAGCTGGTGTTCGAATGGCGCTTCCAGCTTGGACGGTTTCCATTCCTGGTGCTCCTGCGTCATCCACCCTGGCGTAGGTGGACGGAAGGTAGAGGTTGGAAGTAAGGTCTCTATGGAAGGGCAAGGTCGTTGCCAACCCATCGAAATCTAAGACCAGATTCGCGGCCAAAACCATGCTTTTTAGTAAAAAAGAAATCGTCCTTCTCCAATAAAAAACACCTTCTCTGTTAACTGTTTTTTGGGGGTCTGCCTCAATGCACAAGTTTTACAAAGCCAGAAACCGTGACAAAAAAGGTTTTCGTCCAGAATGTAACATGTGTTTTACTAAAGAGCTCAACCAAAGGTAACCATGAACCGAAAAACGTGTTTGCTATCCACACTCCTAACTGCTACACAGGAAAAGAAGTGAGCTGACGGGTTGCAAAAAAAGAATTCGTTTTTGCAGCAACGCTTATGACCACAGCTGCTGCAAAGTTGATTTGCTTGTGAGAATGCATGTGAAACAACGGTCAAATGACAGCAGGTGATTTCAGCTCTTTTTTGCCTCTTGCATACAGATCGATTTGCATCACAAATGTTTCCTCTTAGACATCTGGGCGTCAGAGAGGTTTCGGTCTACACATTTCCAAAACCCAATCCAATTGAATTGGCGTTGGCAAATAGAACCATAAGGGTACTCCTGTCAGCACATGAAAGGTTCGCGCCCAAAGAGGTTTGCCAGCTGCGATCAGGTTTCCAAAAAAAGGCGGTGTCGAGCACAGCCTCACAGGCCATGAGAGGATTTCAGTTCAAGACGCGCACAGCTGGCACAAGGCATCTTTGTGCTCACATGTGTTTTGTTCTTGATATGCTCGCAACGGTGGATATGAAAGCGATTGCCACTTGTTGTCACCAAAACCTGTGGTGGCAACCTGATGGAAGGTTCAGCCATTTCACCAGACAGGTCTGTCTGGCATGCTTTGGTGTGTACAGGCACCATCTTGTGACCAGCAGCTTTGGGGTGCTTTGCCATCTGGTGGTAGCACCATGACAAAGTTTCCCGAGCTACCAAGGTCAGCATGCACACCAGAGCAACAAGCAACTCAAGGGCGCCCATCCTTTGCTCACCAAAGCTCACCAAAAACCAAACCTGTTAAGTAAGATGGTGTTGTCCCTGCCTTCAATGCAAATGTTTGATGCGTTGTATGGGTTCTTTCTGCATCTTTGCACGCAGCTGTGTCTATTACATGCCCTCCTAGAAGTTGGAAGGTTTCGTGGCCATAAGTAACCCCTTTTGAACCTGCACAAAGCTGCAAAGCAAACGGTGTTGGTGGATCATCGCTTGCTTGGCAATTATTTACAGAAAGGTTGCAGACTGCCAGCTGCCAAGTGTGCGTGTTGGAGTATTCTGAAAAAAACTCATCCCAAAGAAGTTGCACCTTTTGTTGAGAGGTTGAAAGGGACGGGCGCGAGGGTCCAGGCACACGCAAAAGAGACTGTCTGAAAACAACATGTTTTGTCGTAAGTTGTATGTGGTGGCTTCTTACGAAGAGCACGTGGTGAGAAAAAAGCACACTAGCAAACACAAAGGTGCACGGAGGGAGGCGTGGACTTTTCACTGCTTTCGCTCAAAGTTTGGGTCGGCCAGACTGCCGCCGGCCTTCTGTTGCAGAAACCTTTTGGCCCTGTTGGCCACATGAACGGGCTGAGGTCTCAAGGCTCCTTGCATTGCTGGGTCTACTGGGTAAGAAGCTTAGTGAACAAGAAAACAATGACACAAAATGGGTGGCTGTCCTATCCTTGTCCCTAGCTTGAACCCACAAAAAGGAAATGAACATAAACACAACACTACTTACAAAGCAACCACTTCTCTTGCAATGCCTCCCTCCCTGAAACTCAGCTCCTTACAGGACTAGGGGGACTTGGGGGCTCGGATACGAGAAGCTGTCTCTCAGTCTCAGAACATCACGTCGTCAAGGTAGCTAAGCTTGCCAACCAAAGGTTGCCAGCGCCTGCGTACAGGAGTTATCTGACCACCCCGTCAGAGCTCCTGCCACAGCGCCTGGCCCCTGTGCACACCAACATGACTGCTGACGTAGCACTCTTCCCAAAAGAGAAAGCAAACAATGCTCTCGAGGCCCTGACCCTGACTGCCATGAATCTAATCTGAGCGCTGAGCACGCCAATCGGCAAAATCCATCCCAGTCAAAACAAAATTCACCAGCAGCCCTGCCTTGCAGGCTGCAAGGACTGACAAAGCTCTGCTGGCTGCAAGCCTGAATCTACGCAGTAGATCCTGAGCCAGCACTTCCCAAAGCAGGGGTGGACTTCAAGCGCTTCAACAGGGGCTGCGCTGCTGCTTCTGTCAAGGCCAAGTTCTCGGCGTCTGTCGGTGCCTTCAGCTGCAGCTGCAAAGCTTCAAGCAGCTTTCCAGTCTTGAGACCTTGCAAGGCTGCATTGTCTTGCACTTGCTTGTGACAAACCTCCAGGGTTCGCTGGGCATGCCCATCCATCAGCATGTGCACTCTTCCACCATGGCTGTCATCGAGAGTCGCGCACAAGAAGCAATGGTCACCGGGGATGACCACACCCTTGCCAGGCACCATGCTGACACTCCAAGTCTTCAGAGCTGAAAACTGCTCCCATGTCGCATTCATCAACCAGCCACGCTTATCATGCAAGTCTTTGCCAGGCACTTTGTCCAGAGGCACCCCAGCCAAGAAGCTCTTGCCCTCCAACTGAAGCCTGCAGTCTGGCAAAGCAAAGTCGGTGTGCAGGCTCACCTGGCAACCCTTTGCTTGCTGAAAAAACTGCGGGACAAACATCTCCTTCACCAAGTTCTCTGAAGTCTTGACATGGGAAAGAGCTCCAGCGTTCGCCAGCTTGCTCCACAACCCCGTCATCTTCTTGGACACGGCAGCTTTGGTGACTTGGGCAGACAAGAAGGCACCAGAACCTACCTTTTTCATCTGCTCGCTCACCCAAACCTTCTGGAACTTGTAGTACTCGTTGTTGGTCATCTCGTCGCAAAGGCTTTGGGCCTGGCCTTCGCTGAACACCACAGGGCCAACTTCAGCCTCTGCCTTGGCATCAAGCAAATCCTTTTCCAAGTTCCAGAAAACCCCATAGTCTTTCTCCAAGGCCGGGGTGACCTGCAAAGCATCCAAGGCTTGCTTGCAAAGGGTCAAGTTGTGCCAGCTGGACCCACTTGCAAGCTTATTGCTGCTCATTGCAGAACTATTGGCTTTTGTGGCAGCCTTGTCTTTCTTCTTCTCCTGCTGTTTGCACTTGGCCAAGAAACCTTTCCAAGACTTGATCTCGTCCTTGTAGTCTTTCAAAGGCTGGCTTTGGCTCATCCAATCTTTCAGCTGCTTGGCCACCTCGGCAATCTGATTGTGGATGAACGCAGCATCCTTTTGCGCAACACCGTTCTTCAAGCTTGTCTCCCATTCAGCCTTCTTCTCTTCGATGTCGGCCAGGACTTTTGGAAGCAAGTCCTCACATCGGGCCTGGAACTCGCTGCCCTCAGCCCTGAGCAACTCAGTGCCCAAGTGTGAGGTTTCCTCAGCTGCTTGTGCAGCCAAAGCTTTCTGGCGAGCTACACCATCGTTCATTGACTGCACACCTCGCTGGATGGTCGCTTCCAAGCCCATGGACTCGACGCCCACACTTTTGATGGTGACAGTTGGCTCCTTCTTTTCCTCCCTCTTCTTTGTAGCTGTGGCCTCCATGGTTTCCATCCACTGTTGTTCCACCTCAGCATCAATGACCCTCTGCTTGGCGATGTCTTGGGCCACATTGAGCAAAGATGCTGGGGCTTCGCGTGTGCCCTCCAAGAAGGCCTGCTTATCGCTCTCAAGGCGCCACTGTGCCTTGGTCTTCTTTGAAGCTGCTTCATCCTTGAAGTCCTGCAGGTCTGCTTCATCCACGATGTCTGCACGCTGACGCACGCCACTGGTGAGGGAATGCTCCTTGCCAGAAGCCACAAGCACACCTTGGAAGCTGCACAGCAAAGTTTCCCCACGCTTCTGCATCGTGCGGGACCCAACCTTTTTGCATTCAGCCTTGAACGCAGTCTCAGCCTCCTCGTATGATTGGTAGCGCTTGAGGCTCATTTGGCGAGCACACCACATTTCGCAAGTCTCAAATTGATCTTGCTCTTTCTCACCCCAGCTGGTCTTCTCTTCCTCCTGCACAAAGCCCACGCCAGTGGAAAAAGTGCGTTTGGTGCCACGTTCTTGCTGCCTTCGCTCGCTCCTCTTTCTTCTGCATGTACCATTTGGCCTTCTCAGCAGGGCTCATCTTCACCACGGTGGCCTTGACATTTTCTGCTGAGGTTCTCCTTTCCTTCTGTTCCTCAGACTCTGGCTTGTCACCTGCTGGCTTTTTGATTGCACGTGTAAGCCACTTGTCGGTGCTCACACACTCAAGGCAATTCCTCCTCAAAGCATTCCTGCCAGTAGGTAAGGAATCCTTCAGCGTGGTTGGCTGAGCACACTTCTGGCAAGACAGCCCTGCCTCTGGCTGAGCAGCAGAAGCTGTGGCTTCGTCTGAAGAACTCTTAGCAGCAGGAACACTTTTGGGAGACATGGCTCTATGGAGCTCAAGTGGGGTTCTTTGAGCTCAGAGGCTACTACTGCTAACGCTCAAGGCTTTGCACCAAATGGCTTTAAAAAATGCTTTGTAAAAATGACCACAAATTCATTGGAGGTCTTTCAAGGCCTTGTCTGACAGAAAGCTCAGAGCTGTACGTTGAAATCACTGCCCTCAAGTTCCTTTGCTCTTTTTTTGCACCTCTGTGAAAGCTACAGTGGCAACTAACAAACCTGAGCTGAATTAGGGAAAATAATTTTCTCTCCTCAACTCTCAAACCGTGCTTCAAACAAAAGCAGGGATGGACGATCTTCGACGGTCACTGCGCGGCAGTTCCTACCACTAGCTAAGTCCAAGTGGTCAGCTGCCGTGCTGCAATTGCAACCTAATTCAAGTGGCAAGCAGTCCTAGATAGTCCTAGCATCTCATTCTCTTACGCCTGTGCTGGATCACTGTCTCAGCTGCCTCGTGCTGCAAAGATGGGCTTGCTAAAGGCCCACTGCTCGGAATGAGCGCCGCCAGTTCGGTTTGGGACAGCTTCTGCACTCCCTCCCTCCTGAGGACCCCTGCTCGCACAGCAGCCTCAAGCAAGGGAGAGACCATGCAGGCTACCTGCAAAACATTGAAGGCATTCCCTGCACCTTTTGTGGCTGCAGCATCTGTTCGGAAGTGCTTGGTCAACGATTCGCTGTGTCCTTGAAGCTTGAGCCTTTCAGAGGTGGACAAGTACCTGTGAAATCTTTGCTTCTCCCATGAAGCTTTCAGGTCAGCCAAGCTCACCAAAAACACCTTTGGCCCTTGAGTGCGGAGAGAAGGGATGGCATCAAAGCTCAATGCTCCCCCATACTGACGCAAGGGGTTTCTGTCAAGCTCTATGCACATGACCTGCGCGGTCACCCCATCCTTCTCAATCGCTTCTGCAGCCAACTTTTTGTACAAAGCCAAGTTCGCCCTCATGGTGTCGGTCAAACTGCTAGGGTCCAAATTGGGCAAGCTGTCGTCCAAGTAGTCTGCCAAAAACTGCTTCTTGTCAAAGATTTCTTCGAAGACTTTTGGTGATGGTAATGGACTTTCGGGGTGATCAAGGCAGTCCATTCGAAGACCTCTGACCCAAAGCCTGGGCCTTGAATGAGGCATCAGGACCTGCAGATCCTGTTCAAGTACCTCCACTCGAAAAAAGGGGCAGCAGCAGACAATCAGGTCGATCAGCTTCCAGAAATAGCTGTGGCTTGCCAAGGCGGTACTGTTCTCAAGCAGGAAACACACCAAGCTTCCGCGCCAAGCCTGGTGGATGATCCATCTCACGGCTATTTCCAAAATTTCTGATCTGGGGTCAGCAAACCCGGCACCCCTCCCGTTGGGTGCGTAGGGCTGGCATGGTGGCCCAGATAGAAATAGTTCCACATCTGGCAAAGAATCATCTGCCACTTTTGTGACATCGCCTTTCTCTGGGCCACAAAAGACAGCTTCAAGGCCAAGTGCCCCTGACTGCCCCAAAGAATTGTAAAAGTCTTCGATGTCGGCGTCAAAATCATAGGCGCAAACCGACTGGTATTGCACGCCTGAAGCTTCTGTCCAAGTCCGCAGTCCCCCGATTCCACAGCATGGCTCTGCTGCCTTCACTGATCGGCCAAGGTACCGGAAAACTCTGCCCACTTTGTAAAGGGCGCTCGCCAAAGAAGAAGCCATTGCTTTGCGCAGTGGAAGCCCTGTGTGTTTCACACAAGACAAACGCCAAATGCAATGGAAAAAAAGGCCCAAGAAGTCTATCCGCGCTGATGTCGCTGTATCTGTTGGAATTGAAAACCTTATTTGTTTTGGAACGTACCTTAGACCGTACCTTGCTTGGACCTAGCTGCGGTTTGCCATTCGCAGCAAGTCAAAAAACATGTTCGCAAGTGTGCTTTGTCGTTTTACACCAATCCTGGCCAATCCTTTGTAAACAAAATGAATTGACAGCGCACAGTGAACAAGAGAGCTCTTTGTGTGTGTGTGTGCAAAGAGACTTTGGAGCAGAAGAGACCTTTGTAAGCAAAGGATTCTGTTTAAATGTTGTTTCATCCCTTGTCAATTGACCTTAGGCCTATGCTAGGGCAAAAAGCTCCTTCATCACACTTCTCTGTAAAAATCCAAACACGCTAAACACAACCACTGCTGACGCAGTCCACTCACAAGGAAAAGAAAGGGAAGCTTGCTCAGCAAGACGCCGCAAGACATGAGCGAGACATGGGCGAGACACGGCGAGACACCGCAAGACACCGCGAGACAGGGGCGAGACAGAGGCGAGACACCGCGAGACAGGGGCGAGACACCGCGAGACACCGCGAGACAAGGGCGAGACAAGGGCGAGACAGGGGCGAGACAAGGGCGAGACAAGGGCGAGACACCGCGAGACAGGGGCGAGACACGGGCGAGACAGGGGCGAGACAGGGGCGAGACAAGGGCGAGACAAGGGCGAGACAAGGGCAAGACAAAAGCAAGACACCCAATGAATCAAGAAGAAACACTGAGAATGCATCCAACCTATGGGGGAGGTTCGGCACACTGGCTATCCTCAAAACTACAGTGAAGAAGGCAACGCCACATAAATCCAAACCAAAAGCACGCGCAAAGCAACGGCCGCGACAAAAAGAATGAATTTAGTGGGAAAGGGATCGAACGCATAAACAAACCACACGACAGCGTGCAACGCTAAGGCTATCCATGAAAAACATGAGAACTCTTATACTGAAACACCCTAAATACCCAAAACCAAAACCTTCTTAGACAGAAACCCATACCACACCTGCACAGCATCAAAGTTCTTGAACATGACAAGAAAATGCAGCAATGTTTCGAAAAAACAGGTTTGACATCGAAAGCAAGCCCTCTACGTCAAGTTTAGCAAGCTGCCATTTCTTTTGGCGCGTCTTTCCTGATTCATTTCAGTGTCACAAAGGCCAATGTTCTAAGACAATTCAACCACTCAGTCTGGGCCTGAAGCCTTGAACTCCGGGCTGCAACTTTAGAAAAACAAATGACAACACAAAATATAAGCTCAGGTTTGTACTATTTTGTACTTATACCTAATTACGCTTCAACTTGAAAGGCCAAAAAAGCCCAGGCCCAAGTAAAGGTGTGAAGCCATTGTCACTGTAGTGGCTTCTCTTCCAAGAATTTCGCAGTGAGCTTAAAAAAGTCTGCAAGCAACTCACTCCTCGTATTAGCTGCTGTCGCGCTTGAGGAAGCAGGGCATGGTGGTTCAGAGTGGGGCCGCTTCTCCTCCACGGACCCCACTGGCTCCAAAGACGCGGGCTCTACATCCTTGTTGTCTTGGCCAGGCTTTTGCGGAGGTAAGGACACAGCTTTGTCTCGGGCATTCCTTGGACGGAACTTCCTGGAGAAATGATGAGCTTCGTTTGAATCAGCATGCTTTGCCCACACATGCTGGGCAAAGGCGAACTCTCCACAATGACTCTTTCCACACAGGCCACAGACCCATGACTGCTGAGGGCGGCTCGCAGAAGGCCCAGGTGTGAGCCTACATGGACTATGACCATCACGCCTATGGTGCCTATCACGCTGGCCTGAAGACGGTGACAGCGTCTTCCGCTCTAAGGGTGGACGGCGATCTTCATGACGATGACGACGGGGTGAATGAGGAGACTTCGTGCTTTGTCGGCGCCTTCTCCTTCCCCTCGATCGGCTTCGCTGATGCTCAGTTTTGCCCTTGTCGGCATCAGCATGGTGAGCAGGACGGCTGACCTCTTCTGGGCCAGCTCGTTTGCTGCGCTTGCCACGAGGAGGAGTAGGTTGGCCTAGGATCCTGGTTGGGCTTTCACTGGAGGAACCGGCCTTGCCCTCCAAATCATCATCTGCAAAAATTGTACGGGTGTCGTCAGCTGGCGAAGTGCTCTCGTCACGTTCCTTCTTACACGTTGCAGCCATCCTGGCCAGGGCCAGGGAATCAAAGCAAAAAAAGTGGAAAGGAATGTGAATTATCCTCCCTAATATTGTCCCTAATATTACTTTGCTCAACCGCCCTCAGCAAGGTTGGGCTGCTACATCCGCCCTCGAATGAGGGTTGGGATTCGCAACCGCCTTGGGGGGTTGGGTTGACAAGGCGCCGCCTTGATGCAAGGTTGGGCCCCCTCCGCCTCTCTCAAAGAGGTTGGGAGGTGGACCGCCTTAACACAAGGTTGGGCTTGCCTCAAAGTTTCAAAGTTTATTCAAAAAACTAGGTCTGCTAAACCTGGCGCGTCCCTGTTTCCAAGTTGCCCAGCCTCTGTCAGCAAGCAAGGCCACCCCAGGGCCCAAAAGACTTCAAACATTTGCTCGCAGCTTGAGCCAAGAAACAAGAAAACAAACAATGAAATGGACAATTGCTTTCGCATTGTGAAAAAAAGGTCTGACCTCCTGACTGACCAGCAGGCTAGCGTTGCCACTGGTGATGACCTCTTGCCTTGTTTTGACTTTTTGCTCTTGATCCAGCCCTCTTGCCTTAGGCAACAAGACTATAGTCCAATGGATCGTGTCACGTGAAACAAACATGGAAAGCATGTTGCCTTCTTCAACTTCCAACAATTCAGGAATGAGCTTGTATACGCAGCATCTGCTCCACTTGTTGCCTTGTGGGGTCTTGCAGCTTGTGCTCGGCTGCAGTCCCACATGAAGAGCCCATGCGGTTCCAAGCCAATAGCCAAGACTCTGCATGAGCCTTACTGTCGTGGTTCTTGACAAAAGTATATCTTCGGCATTGCTCGTGGTGCACACACGCTGTAAAGCAACGCAAGTGGCCACTGGCATGGGTAAATCTGTCGTACAATATATAAGCAGCTTTCATTGTTGGTTCCTTGCACTCGACTCGGTCCAAGGCCAGAGCTTCGTCTGGCATCTGCAGCACACCTCCCTCCTCTTGGGGCTCATCCATGATTGCTAAAGGTTTGGCTTTCGAACCTCTTGGCTTAGCTTTGCTCTTGTAATTCAAACAGCCTGCATCCTTCAACTTCTTGAAGGATGTTGTGTCGGTAGCCACCAGCAAATCCAAGTAATAGCTAGCAGGGGCCATGTGGTGAATCTGCTTCAAAGACCCAGGTCTTTCAAAAATCACGTCAGACAGCAAGAGCGCCTTGAAATAGGCTTCTGGCCTTTTCCAAACTTGATCACAAAACACCTTGGCTTTCCCACGCTGGTGCCATGTGATGTCACGTTTCCACTTCTTCATGGTCCATCCTTCTTGCAGCAAAGCAAGTACAAAGGCTAGCTTACAGGATCTCTTTGCTTTTCCAACGCTGCTTCCATGAGAATGAGCTCTTTCCAATAAAGGGTTTGGGTCAGACAACGTCATAGAAGGAGATATGCGCAGCGCATCGGTCAGCCACCAACGCTCATCCCCCAGAGAGTCACAAGAACAGGCTATAATGTTGAGAGATCGCAGGTGGTCCATCGCAGATGTATTGAAATATTCAAGGTCCCATAGCCCAACACCTGCGTCCGCACTTAAAGCTTTCTGTTGAACAAGTGCCATCACGGTTGATCTCTCTTCTACACTGAGAGGCCTGTCCTGCATCCCCACACTAAGGGAAAGGTTGTCTCTACCTTTTGTGTAAAGCTCGATTGCACGCTCTTCTCGCGCATCGTGGCCCAGGAGATCTGCCAAACCATCTTCATCTAGCAGCACGTCGGGGAGGTACAAAGGTTCTGAAGAAGATGTTAGAGCCGGTACCAGGTTCACATGCAATTCTGAGCAAGTTGCTCGCCAAACTGTTGCTTCCTTGCAAAAGAGGTCGAAATTTGCATGGGTCGCCAAAGTGGCAAGCTCCAGGGCCCTAGCTTCTCTCCCATGCATGTGTACATTAACAACATGGTCTTCTTGCCAAACAACATCAGGAAAACAAGACACATGCACCAAGCTGGCGTGATTCCTTGGCACGGTGCGCGTCTTCACCACCACCTTTGCTTCTGGGTAGGCGTCCACAACTGAAAAAAACACATGCCCACGCAAGCCCTGGGATGAGCTCAACTTGGCTGACATCAGAGCAACTTCCAATTGGAGAGGGGTCCATTCTCTTTCGGCTGCAGTCTCCTCGGACGGGATTGGACAAGTGGCATCCTTCCAGAGAGAAGCTGGAAGAGAAACAAAAGAGCCTGCAGGCAAGTAATGCTTCATGAAATACACAATTTGCATGGTTTCACCTGACAATTTTTGGAAAGCATCTTCCAAACTCAACTGCACGTTCTTTAGAGCCTTTTGGAAAGTCGCGGCTTCTTTCTCCCATTTGCTCACATCTGCAAAATGATCCTCAGCGCCACAAGCATAAACACGCTTGCATCGCTGCGAGAAGCTCAAAGACATGACGGTGGCCTTTGGCAGCACATGCTCCAGCAAGATCACAAACAATGAATGCGTCTGCCAATGTTGGGCCAACCATTGCATGTGGTTCTTGATCATGTCCTGGATTTCTGCTCTCCGTTTCCTGGCTGCCACCATCACAGGCCCAGCAAATCTGTATCCCCTTTGAGCATGAAACTTCACACGGGCATGCTCGCCCTCTGTGTGCCTTTCTGCACACAAGGCAAAGGCATGGGCTCGCACAAGAAGAAAAGCATCGGGATAGTCATGCAAGGACGTGTCAGGGCGCTCAGAAAAGTCTCTGAGTTGGCCAGACACAGCTGCATTGGTTTCCAAGAAAAAGGAACTTATGGCATCTCTTTCCATTGGCCGCGCGTTGCCAAATTGTTCAAAAGCATCGCGAACAGCTTTCTTGCCAGAAGCTAAAGGGTACCCACAATATTCACCAAAAGCTCCAACAAGGATGTACGGCAAAGATGTGAAGGGAGCGAGCTTTTGCTCCATGGTTTGGCAAAACCGAGTCTTGCCAAGAAAATCTATTTCAGACAGCCTGCAACTTTCAGATCTGTCGCATGTCAACAAAACTGCAGTGTACTCAACACTGCTTGCATTCTGCACTCGCTGGCACAAGCCTGCACCATGGCCCAACGCCAGAGCTGGCAGCCTCCTGCCTTGCCACACGCAATTGCCCTCAGGGCAACCAGCCTCCCTCATGGCCTTTCGTCGGGACCACCTGTTTGGATGCGCACTCAGTACGTTGTCATGGCAGAAGCAGCCTTCAAACCAAGTCGCCTCTCTTCCAACACAGGATGTGAACATTCGAAGCCAGCAAAGAAAGGCAAAATGCCAAGAACTGTTGAGAGCTTCTCCAACAACATCAACATATTTATTCGTTGAGTCTCCAAAGATGGAAGGGTCCCATCGTTCCTTCAGAGAACCATACACAGCAAACCATTGTTGGACAACTTCCTGCAAAGTTTGCCAACGCCAGCTCAACAACTTTGTCTTGAAGGCCTCAATGGCCCCTCGCTCGTGTGAAGGGGCATCCTTGTACAGTTTCTCCAGCAACACGCTTTGAGATGATGGATCTGACACCACATGGCACGCAGCCTGCAATTGTCTTTCCATCAATTTCCACTCGTCGATTTGCTCAAGGGACTCCTCTAGGCCGTTGAAGATAATGTGTAGAAATCCTGGAATCGATAAAGAGCGAGGAAAGAGTACAGGGACGTCTTCTAATCCTTGTTGCGCTCCTCGTGACAATGCCTGGACAAAGTCACCAAGCTCGCCATCAATGTTGATGGGAAAAGATGGTAGCCCCCTCTCAGTCCCTTGGTCGCTCAGAAAAGATACAACCTGCTGCCGCCAAGTCTTCAAATTGTCTTGGCCATATTCAAGGCAAGCGCAGTGCAGAAGTAGACGGGCCTTCTGTGCTGTGGAGGCCTCCCCCTTACCCAGAGTCAAGGCTGGAAGGCTCCTCCTTTCCACTTCAAAGCTAGACTGGAAGGCATTAAATTGCTGTGAAGCATGGAAAATCCTGGGCTGTCTCACTATGTCCTCAATGGTGCAAAAAAAGTTTTGATGGGCCTGAGGGGAAGCATCGCTGCTGAGAAAACGGTGCACATAATGGCCTGGGTCGCGGGGGCTATGAAAGACTCTTCGGTTCAGCATCAAAAACAAATCCAACTTAATCAAAGTCCTTCTCATGGTGTCTCTGCCAGGGACAGGGCAGCATTCTCCTTTCAGTTTGGAGCCATCTGGGTCCAAAATACGGGCGCAAAGAGATAGAATATCGCTGGCTGCATCGAAGTTTTGGAGCACATATGCCATTTGCCCAAACAAAATTTCTTGCAATCCACTTCTTTCAGACTTGGGATTTCCCCAGCCAGCACCTCGCGCGTAATATTCTTCTCGGCTCTCAAAGCGACCAGGCTGAATTCCTGAAGCAGAAGCACTTGGCTGACTACTCTCGGCCAACGCGACAGCTAGTGATTCAGCACAAGTTCCTGCTGGTGGCTCAACTCTCAACCTCTTGCACGGACTGTAAAGTGTGACTAGCTGGAGAGGTTTTTGGGCTACAGCTCCTGGAACCCTGAAGAGATATCCAGTTGCCCAAGTTTGAGGCAAAGTGCCTTCTTGCACGGCCTCATCTTCATTCGTGGACCACACACCTGCTCGGCCAACCACGCATGCCTGCAGGTTCTTGGGCAATCTTTGCAGAGGCTGCATTTGATTCCCTGACATTTGCGAGGCATGGATGTGAATTGGCTGGTGGTACACAAAGGCATGGGAACATTCCCAAAGCACACGCTCTTCCATAGTTTCGTCAGCTCTGCTTGTGTTGGCCTTTTTGGGCGCCCTTTCCAAAGTGTCAGTAACCCAAGCATCGCCCAAAAGATTATACTCAGAGGTGCCTCTCTTTAGCGCTCGGCAGCCAGTACATTTGGCACTGTGCAGCAAAGACCATCCGTCAGAAGCCAATCGCCCATTTGCTTTGCAAACATGGACTGTCAAAGGAAAAACTTCTTTATTTTCTTTGGCAGTTTGCCGACCAAGCACTAGGTTCTGCTCTTTGAAGTCTGGGACAAGCACCACAGGCTCCATGGTCCATGGCAGGAGAACTAGAGCTGACCACCATTTTGCAAACCATGGCAATTAAACATGGATTGCTAGGTTATATCACATCAACTGGCCCTATTGGAAGATTGTCTCTGAGTCTAAGTCTCACTGTTTGTTTCTTGTTTCCTGCAGCTACAGCTCTCATTATATATATATATATACATATCCAAAGGCTTGCAGGGATGGGGTGCCAACTGTCCCTGTCCAACTGTTGCTTGAAATGCTTTCCCTTCAATGCCTATCAACAGCTATAGACAACACACACACACGCACAAAAATCTACCATCTGTCGACTATTTTCGCATCGCTGGAACCCTAAAAAATGAAAGGTGTGTCGCGTCCTTTGACTGATAAAACGCAAATTCAGTGCCCCAGGGAGAAACACAGAAGAATTTTTCGTATCACAAAAAGTTGCCCACGCACATGGTCCCACTAGCACAACACCCCATCTTTGAAAAAATATAGCTTTATCCTTTCATTTGCGGTGAACCCTCGAAACGGTTTACACGACCTCGGCCTTTCATAGCTACCTTAGTTGGAAGATTCTGAGCTGGAGCAAGCAGCCAGCAGCAGCAGCGGCAGCAGCAGCAGCAGCAGCAGCAGCAAGATGCAAGCAGCAGCAGCAGCAGCAAGGTGCAAGCAACAGCAGCAAGATGCAAGCAACAGCAGCAAGCAGCAAGGAGCAAGCAGCATGCAGCAGCGAGTCGATAGACCACAGATTAGATTGCAATAGACCACAGTCGACAAATACTCAAGCAAGCCAGATCACTCCTAAAAACAGAGCGGCGCAGGGTGGTTGCAGGGAAGGGGAAATCATTACTTAAATCATCGCAAGCAACCGCTGGAGGCTTCCACCGCCCCTAACATAATTTCGCTAAAGCAAAGAAATCATGTTGCCAATGTTGCGCGTTTCCCATCAATCCATCAATTGATGCTACAAGTAGCGGAAGTGCCAAACATCGCCCATCATTATTATGACCCACTGCCTCGCCGTGGCGGTCGCCCGCACTTGAAGAGGGTGTCTCCGGCGAGAGAGTTTGACTGAACCCGCTTTAGCAACTCGCTGGCTTCGTCTCTATTTCCGGATCATGCAGGGTGGAGCGTGGTTAAATTAAATGACCAATAATAAGGCCGGAGAGCCCTCATAACCACTCACCATTGCCTTCATAGCATGCAATTGGGAACCCATTAATATTACAGTAATTGGTCTCTGGGTCACTGAACAGGACCCAGGTCTTCATGGCCACCTGCCCTGACACCATGATTTGTTCAATGTTCAGTGACGCCCGAAACTGTGATTTTGCCTTTCTCTGCTCGACCGCCCGTCCAAAGGAGAGACCTTGTTGAAGCGCCCCCGTCAAACAGAATCCTTCCATTCTCTGCTCAGCCCGGCCACGGCCTCCATCAAGCTAATAAGAAGGGCCCTCTTTGAAAGGCAAAATGACAGCTTCGCAGCCCAAGGCTGTGAAAAAGCCTTTCAAAAGAACGGCAATCCCACGACCACCCGAAACTGTCAGCCCAGCCACGGCCCCCATCAAGCTTTGGTGGTTCAATTCTACCCCGCCGCCTTGACAGGGGCAAGCAGGGCTCTTTAGCAAAGATTCTTTTTGACCGGCACCCTTAGCAAGGAGTCTGTTGGATGGCGCGCTGAGCAGGGAATGGAAAAATCACAGTTTCGGGTGGTCGTGGGGCTAACTTTGTTCTTTGAAAGGCATTTTCGCAGCCTTGGGCTGCGAAACTGGGTTTTTGCCTTTCAAAGAAAAGCAAACCCACGACCACTGTGATTTTGCCTTTGTCTGCTCGACCGACCGTCCGTCCAACAAAGGCCTTGTTGCAAAGCCCCTGCCAGTCAGAATCCTTGTCGGCAGAAACGTTGGACCTGCTTCCGCGTAGGTCAGTGGAGAAAGCTTTGACGGTGTCCCGTTCACATGGATTTAGTAGTAGTAGTAGTAGTAGTAGTAGTTGTAGTAGTAGTAGTAGTAGGAGTAGGAGTAGGAGTTGTTGTTGTTGTAGTAGTAGTCGCAGTGGTAGGTGGTAGGTGCTAGTAGTGGTAGTAGTGGTAGTAGTGGTAGTAGTGGTAGTAGTGGTAGTGGTAGTGGTCGTAGTCGTAGTCGTAGTAGTAGTAGTAGACTAGTAGTAGTAGTCTAGTAGTAGTAGTAGTGGTGGTGGTAGTAGTAGTGGTAGTAGTAGTAGTGGTAGTAGTAGTAGTCGTTGTGGTGGTGGTAATTATTTGTCGTTGTAGTTGTTTATTACTACCCTATCCAACACCCTTAAATTGCCGTAACCCACCTCGTGCCTGACCTGGTAATTCTTGCCTGTTCTTTGTACAAATACATGTGGATCATATTCGATCATATTATATATGTGCTTAGCTGTGAATTATAGGTGTTTTGGAAAGCCTCCTCCCCTATTAAACGAAGCGAACAGTTTGGACAACCCATACATAAACAAAAAAGAACGACAGAAATCTGGAGTTGACACATCAAATGAGAGGGTACCCTAGTGTGTGTCGTCTAAGCTAGTTCTATGTCTATGACGTGAGTAGTGAGAGAACTTTATAGACGTGCTGACACGAGCTGCATCCAATTCATCCAAACCTGAACACTTTTTTGTTTGGTACAAATACATGCGAGTTCGTGCATGCAAATTACAGGTTCTAGCTTCTACAGCAGTATCTTCTCACAAAAATAGGCAACCAATCCCCATTCAGTCCAAAAGTGTTACCTGGACCTAGTTGCTTCATCCACGACATTGTCTATTTCAGCATATGTTTGATCTGACTGATTCTACCTCCCAGATTCGTGACGCTCTCCAGCCAGGGCTGTTTGGAGAAAGGACTGAACATGTACAGTACATCTACACCTGGATTATCCTCCACTTGACCTCAATTGCCACCTGCTGTCCAATTTGTACCCCTGGCACACCGAGCACACCAACCACTCTTCCGGCTCGGTGTCGCTTTGGTTCCACAAGAGCCGAGAGCCTCGATGGTTTTCACCTCCAAAACTCCAGGCGTCAAACCCCCACCGCTCTTCCGAATCGCATTGGCCGATCGGCGCACTGCCCGGGGCCGACAGTCACGCGCACAAGCAGCAGTGTTCACATGTGTTCACATGTGTTTGCCATTGCTCACTGACTTTTCCCGTCCTTCGATGCTTTCGATGCTGATACTTCTTCGGGTGACCACTGACCATGCCCTCCCAACTGTCGAGGCCATCACACCCGGTGCCCATCACGCCCGTGATGCCCTCACTGCCTGTCCATCCCTCAGCGCTTGGATCGCCGTATGATGGTCGGCGCACAGCTGCCTGCCACCGACTGACGATGAACCCGCTGCAAAAGAGAGAGAGAGAGAGATTGGGAGTGGTGAGAAAAGAAAAGAATTGGCTTCAAAACTCGATTGCCTTGAGGAACAGCTGGCGTTTGTGAAGTCATCCCGTGCTCTTTAGACTTGGCCTCCCAGCTTTCGGCCTAGCAGCACCCTCCATATGGAATTATCATGTTTATACTTTGCGGTTCTCAGTCCGATTCTCTGTCTCCTTTCTGATAACCAGTTGCTGAGAATACATTGTCGTCCATAGTTTCTGGCCTGACATGGCCAGACTATTGTTTGATCTTAAACCAAGGATCTAACAAACGTCTGTTTCGGGTGGTCGTATGACCACCAGAGATCTGAGATCGTCTGAGGTCGAGAGTGCCTGTGCAACTCGCCCAAGATCTCTTCCAACTGACGATGCACCTTGTTGAATCTGGGCTGATACAAGCAAAATGAATCAAACAACAACATATATATATATATATATATATCCCAGGCAAAAGCTGATGTTTATTGATTTTCCGGTCCAAGTTGGCTGTAGGAGGCACAAACACACGAAGGCTTTGAGGATCACCAAGGCTATATAACCAAAGCCTTCCACATCAAACTGAGGCTACCACAGATGTCAGCCGTTCACTCCACAGTGTCTCCACATTCAAACGACCTCCCGGGAAGTGGCAAACCATGTCTCCCAAGCGTTGTCATTTCACAGTTCAATTCCACTCCAGGTCGGTTACTTGGATTGAAAACAAATAGGACAACTGCAGCCTTCAGCGTGCTGGTAGCTCAAACAAGCATGAAGATTTAGGTCTGTATAGGTCTGTATGTTTCATCATGAGACCCCCCCCCGAACAATGGGGATCTTTGGAGATCTCCCTCTTCTAATGCACACCCATTTCTCTTTGGACATGACCTGTTGAAAACGAACACCTAGCCTATGAACAAGCCTAACAACAAAACCCAGGTGAGTTTGCACCACTTGACGATCAATCGCTGGACGAGGTACCTCAGGTACGTCAGGTCGATGGCTTCAAATTCCCTAAATGTTGATTGACGATCCACATCATACCGTGATGTGATTTTGGCCCACTTGAACTGGCTTTGCCGATCGACATTGTTAAGGGGAGGAACCCGGAAACTCCTTGCACAAACGCTTGTTCTATAATTACACAAAATACAATATATACTGTATATATAGTGATGTAATTATAAACATATATATATATATTATACATGAATTATAATATACATAGGTGTTTTGGACCCTTTTAAATACATCCTCGTCTCTGGTGATCGGCCTTCCTCAAGGTCCGAGATACCTGCGGCGCGAGGGCGGCCGCCGTGGATGGGAACGGTACTTGTGCCGCACTTGCGGCCGCACCCTCCAAAGATCAGGAAGAATTGCCAAAACCACACCCTCCAACACCTGGGGTCTTGCCCAAATTTTTGTCCCTTTGCATGCTGGTTTCGTGCTTGCAAGCTGACTGGACCTGTGACCTCCCATGATGCCCACAATAACCACGCCTGGTTCCACCATACTGGGGAGGCAAAACGCGGACGCGAAAGACGCGGACCGAAGTCTGCTGCTGGAATGGAGATATTGAGTGTGATGAGTGCTATCGTATGTTTTCAGGGGAAGGGATGGCAAACAAAGCAAAGCCTGGCTGGTCGTCCTGACGAGCAATCGATCAAGTTCCACATCCTCGTTCCCTTTGAGTACTTTGTTGGTACCACTCAAGCACATGGCAAGGACTTTTTCTAAGGCCTCAAGTACCTGTAGTTGCATGTGTTTGTGCTTAGTGTGTGCATAGTTTTTCTGTAGTGTCCGGTGCCTTGGTCTGTGTTGTCTATTACAGATCGACAAACACAAATCAGTTGATCAATGTAACTATTTTAGCTGAGCCAAGATGCTTTTCACGCAGAATTCTGAAGCATGGGACCGCCCATGAAGAATCCCTCAGAATTGATGACACCCATCCAAGACACCTGATCTGGAGCTGTGATGCTGGGTAGCGGTGTCTTCTTAAAGGATATCCTTCTGTACAGCTGTAAGCCACCTCTCCAGAAAAAAAACAAGCAAACGGCCAGAATGCTCGCAGTGTTTGGAAGCACATCTTCCACTTCAACCTTTGCTTGTCCCTGACTGGTTTATCCTATCATTGACCATCAAATACCCTTCACCAGCCCCTGTCTCAGCGGCTTGGTAGGTGCGTCAAGAATCCCAATGGCCGAATGGCCTTTGCACCTCAAAGTGAGCCTTTTTGCTGCATATGGCATTTCACATCATCTCAGTATGGCATGCCTCAACACGGCTGACTTGCCGTGTCGAATGCATGGATTCCAACGGATCAGTTTGCAATGTTCTCTCTGACGGATCAGTTTGCAATGTTCTCTCTGACGATTTGAATCTGAATGACGCTACCTTGCCAATGGGGCTATTAATTTCCAGAGTCTTGAGTCAGATTGCTTGCATAGGACATGCTTTCATGGCATTGTTCAATTATTGGGAGAAACAAAGGAGAATTCAGGAGAATAAACTGTTGGCATCGACAGGCTTGACCCAGGTGTTGTTTTGACCAATATCAGGTTATCAGTCCTAGTCCTAGTGTTGCAGATCATGTAATATGAACAACAGAATCAACATCTTCTCAGGACATCCACTACAGTGGCCCAGGGGTGCCATGCTTCAGTGTTACTGACGAGAACCACAGGGAGTTGATCGCTGGATGGATGTCGGTGGATCGTTTCTTCGGCATCCGCAGGGTCCGCACGGACCGCGTCTGCGCGGCGCGCCTTCCCAGCTGTCCCAGCCTTTCTTGCCTGGCTGAAAGATGGTATTATTGTTCGGACTTTCTTTCCACCCCAAAAAGCGGAAGCACATGAAAGTCAGAAGTACCCAGCTTGTGCACTCGCCTGACAAAGCCTTTCTAAGGCCAACATTTCTTCCAGTAGACTCTACATAGACAACCTTTGGTCTAACAATGAATCCAATTCCATCGAGGGAAAATGCGATGGCATGCGTGGGCTCGCACTTCGGATCTGTTTCAACTGTGCTCGGAATCATTCTGGTGTCCAATGCCTGTTAATGCTGGTGAGAAATGATATGTAACTATATTATGACTATTGCAATGATATATAATTTAATGCTGTTGTCCTATGCTGTCCATGCTGCCGTCGCAAATGGCAGGGAGCGCCTTTGCCTTTGCCCCCTCAGCGGCAATTGACAGTGCGTCTCTCAGAATCAAGTTGGGATGTCTCAGCAAAAACACCTTGAGAACCGACTACACAAAAGGGCTGTGTTCTTGTGGCATCTTGGGAGTAAAGTATATAGAAGTATGTACACTGTACACACCCACTTATTGTAACCAGATTCCCTCATTCTATACCTCAACGCAATGGAACAAACCTTAAAACCATCAACCGAAGAGTCTTAGACCCCAAAGAACCAAGGCTGGGTGTCTGAATCGGTCCCCAAATCGCTTGATAGGACGGACATCTGGTCCATAATCCAAGAGGCTGCAGTCTTTCCCCCTCAATTAGGAAGAAGCAAGGGGATTGCACCAGGTTGCAATCTTTGTCTGTTCCTTGTTGTCACTGTCGTCGTTGTCGTCTTCTCTTCATTTTCCCCTATTTACCCGATCCCCTGATAATCAGTCTCGTTTTGGCAATGCATAGTCTGCACTCTGAATCTTTTGTAGGGCCCCTACCCTGAGGCCATTTTGGTGGCCATTCTGTAGGGGCGAGATACGACTAAGCGGAGACAGCAAACTAAGCAAATACAAACACCCCAAGCACCCTTGAGGTCTTGCAACTTTCATTTAACCCTCGGCGATGTGTGTTCGGCGTGTTTCGATCCGACTTCAACTCTGGGTCTCTGGCATCCTCCTCCCTTCATGCCCTGGGCGGATGGGGATGGGAGAGAGTTGGAGCCAGCGTCAAAATATGGGCTGTATTCATAATAAGTAAATTAGGGCGTCACCGATCGTTTTTCAGGTTTTGACACTTTCGTTTTTGGGTGGGGCTATAAAAACATATAAAAACCAACTACAGACGAAACGTTCCATATAAAATGACAGTATACGATAAGTTATACTACAACCGATATGGATTTGTATTGGACTCTGAGGTTGACGACCCTAGTCTTTGGGTTGGGACACTCACGGACACCATGGTTCTCCAGCCAACTTAAGTAGTAGCGACCAATGGTGGGTGAGAGTATATATCGGATTATATCGGGATATCTGGGCTGGGTCTATCTTTTTTAGATGAAGATTATTCTGCATCAACAAGACTTCACGAGAAGGGGTCAATCAAGAACACTAGCATCCAAAAACATCCCAAATACACTTGTGTTGAGTTTGGCTATTCAATCATTGGCTCTTCCGCCCTCCCGATCTTTTCGCTGGGAAAGGACGGGCTTTTTTTGATGTCCCCTGGGCGCCAATCCCCCACGGCAAGCGCCGTGCACCCCGCGTCTGAGCTGCCCGACCCATCCACCATCCCAACCCCAGTTGTTCCATCCCATGCCCATGCCCTGGTCATAGCCCATGTACATCTGGGCGGCTGGAGGACGTTTCATGTCGCCCGATGCGCGCCAACTTCACTTGGGTCACCGGTGAGCCGATCCACAAGATATGCTGAGTCTCCGAATCACCATGAGTCCATGACATGCTGAGTGTTTTGATGTGACGTTTTTCCCTCCAATTCACCTCATGACATGCTCACCGCCTCGAAGGTTCCAACAAAAACAGAATCTGCGGCAAACCGGTTGCATCATTTCGTGACGTTCTGCTACACATGGTAGCTACCTGAACCAGCGAAACCCGCTGGGTGACAAGAACGGCTCACGCTTACACCGCTTAGACTGCATGTGTATGGAGTCATGGATTCCGGTCATGGAGTTTTTTTTCTGTAAAGACTTTTGGTTCCAAGATCTTCCAACAGTTCCAAACTGTGCACTTGAACTGTGACCTTGCTTGTGAATCAATCTCGATGTCGAGACCACCGAATCGATTTCGAGACCGCCGCAGCGTGTCAATGCACCTGTCATGCTACACAGACTAAACTATCAAGCCTCATCTTTGATGTTTTGATGGTTCGGTGACTTTGTGAAGGCTGAAACGAAACGTGAGACCTCAACCATGGGACGAAGGCCAAGGCCACGCCAGGGCCCCTGCCATTCCTTTGCCACCCTTGCCAAAGCTCTTTCCCCTTGGAATGTCGCCACAATCCAAGGCAGACTCCAAACGAACCACGACGTGAATGAGAAAAGTCGACAGCTCAAGTTTCCTGCGCCCTCGAACCTACAAACATGTTTCCTGGGTCTCCTGGTTCTCGATCAAAGTGTCAGACTATTGAAAACCACACACGTTGTCCCTGCTAAAAAAAAAACAGCTCTGAGACTACCAGGAGGACGCCAAAACCATGAAACACCTAAACTCTATGCGGATGATGCATTTACAAGGGGGTGATTCGGTGATGCTCGCATCTCACAATACAGAAAATGGATCAAATGGACAGCATTTAATCATTTGAGCATGTCCTTGTCGCTCACCACGGCTCCTTTTGCGAAACGCACGCCACTAAGCTCCTCGCTTCGGAGGAGGCGGATCTGGTCTAAACCTGTCGGATGCCATCCTTCCGGTGCTTTCCGTCAGCGGATGGCGTTTCCAGGCTCAACAGGTTCCGCATTTTCATCTTCCCTATTTGCTTGGACCATGAGATCGACAGCTCCCTATTTGCTTGGGCGCTTTCCTGCACCACGTCTGACAGCTCGGTGCCAATGATCTCGGGCCACGGCTTTCGCAGAACTTCCCGTTGCTGCTCCAAGGCCTCGAACAGTTCCACACGCTGCACAGCTCTTGAGAAGGGCACTAGAACTAACACGGACGTGAAACGATCCGGGAGCGTTCCTTCACTTCCTGCTTACACCTTGTCTCATCTTCTGGCAGGTTGTTGGTCTTTCCAGTGTTGAACAGAAACCGATAACAGGTTCCGTTGAATCAATAGAGCCAAAATGAGCCAACGTTAATAGCCAAACATCTATATAGGAAGTTTAGAAACTTGCTCCATCTCGGACACCATTATAACGGACACCAACTCTGTTAGAATCTCTCATGCATCAAAGTCCCGAAAGAGCCTGCCGAGGGTATTTCTTCTCAGGCACTGGATGCCTCGAGGCAATTGGGGTAGCGAGAATCTACTGACATGTTCTGTCATTGGAGCCTATATACTCCAGAAAAGATTCAACAACGAAACAACATTAAACTACATCCAGTATTTGTTTTATTTCTGAATTGTCTTGAAGACATTTGAAGACCATAGTTTTGACGAACAACATGGAGCATCTTTATAGTAAACAACATGTAAACGTGCTAAGACGGTGTATCTTGCTTGAACCTTTGCTACTGAAGCAATAGACAGAATGTCTTACAGTCCATGAGGCTTCTCAGCATTCACAGCTTTGGTCTGAAAGCGACCAAGACACCCAGGCAGCGCTGCAAAGTGCATGGCACGAGGGAAGGGAGGTGGCTGCTTGTATTCATTTTCCTGGCAGAACGAAGGAAGGATGGGAAGGTCAGGATCTTGGTCTCTGATTCTGGCATTGATTTGTGTGGGATTCGATGTCTCACTGGGATTTAAGAAAGGGACAGCATCATGCACTTTGAGGTTTCGAGCGGCTTCTCGAGTTTAGGGCAAAATACCAAACGCTGGAGCGGTGTCAATTTGTATAGACACATGTGAGTCTGTGAGATTCTGAGTGGGAAAAGGAATGAACACGATAAACATCGTGTTTCAAGATGTTTACCCCCCCAGGTGTGCTCCGGTCCCACTGCTTTGCCTCCCTCAGCTGCCGAAAGTAGCCTCGGGAGCGCCGTCTCGGCCCACGAGAGTAGGTCCACTCCTATCCTGTCACTGAGACAAGGTCTGTGACACATCGCCCAAGATATTCTTAAAACAAGAATTAAACAAGTCGCCCAAGTCACCCAGGTCGTGAGGTGGTGTTTCATCGGTGCCACGTCCTTCTTTGCTCTACCCTTGTTCAGGTGTCAACAGCTTCCCATCGCCGGGTCCCGCCGTCGGGTCCCTCACTCCAGTCCGTCCGGTCTGTGCCAAGGCAGGGGCCATCCCGAAGGAGCTCCAACCAGCTTTCCCCGTCGTCCTCCTTGGGCGCCGCCGTCTCATCCGCCGTAGGCACCTGGTGTCGACAGGTCGACGGTCGACGGTGCTGGGCGGGCCGGTGTCTAAAGCCAACAGGTGTGGTGTAGACTGTGTAGGTCTTGTGTATTGCAGTATGTCATCAAGCTAACGTTCAAGACAAAACCTGAGCTGAAGACAGCCTGATTCATTATCACAAGCAATTTTTTACATAACCTTTCAACCATTTTGCTTGCTGTTGAGACGCAATAATTCCCCCATGCGTCATGGGACATGACGTCAGACGTAGCATGAACATGAAACAACATCTCGCAGTTCATCGGTGCTCATCTCGGATATCCCAAAAGGACTAACTGACCTGACCTCCCAGGAAGGATCGATGAAGTTGGGATCTGCCAGTGGCGCCGGCACCGGCGTCGCCGGTGGCGGCGGACCGGGGGGTGGAGCCAGCGGGGGCCCCACGGGTGAGGAGGCCTGGCAGCGCTCACCCGTTCGGTCAGGCGAAGAAGCATCATGCAATGAACTGTGTCACTCTTTTTATCTTTTTCGGTAGGACATGGTATGACTCGACTAATACTTCACAAATCTTCACAACTACCCTTCACGACTGGTATCACTTGATCTCAGCTTCACTGGAACATACTCGAACTATACTCTCTATACTATACTCTATACTATGTATCATACTATAGTCGAATTCTTTCTTGGGGTTGTGACATGTTGTGAACCCCCGAGTAGCGACCGGTCTCAGTCTCACACCGGCCGTTTCGTCGATTTTCGTCGAAAAACGGCCTTGGTCGTCGAGTCGGAGACCTCGTGCCGTGCTTCGCATCGCGTTCGTTGGATCGAGCTTCCTCCAACATGAAAACACATGAGCTGACGAAGCGTCTCGAATGTCGCAGCTGTACTAGAGCCACAGAATAGATGCTGACCTGACTGACCAGGTCACTTGCAGGCACTTGCAGGCCCCAAATTTCGCTGGAGCTCATGGTGCTGGTTTTGTGCGGCCAACAAAGGCTTGATCTCCGCTCAACAAGGCTTCCGAGCTGCCGGGTTTTCACTGATGCTCATGGCAAATCAGCGCCGCAAATGGCTTCAGAAAGCAAAAAGCAGTGTCGCCTCCAATTCCGTGTGTTTTTGAGTACTTTCAAGTATTGTTTCTCTTCAAGCAAATGCGCATACCGTAGATAGTACTGTAATTATTGTTATATTATGTAATATATATAACTATATAGACCTTCTGCGACTCAGAAATTTGAAGCAGGCTGTGCTCAAATGATGCTTTCAACTTCATTGATTGCTTGGCTTCGGTGTCAATCCTAGTGGCTTGTTCTCTGGCCAACCTTCCCCCGCGATGTTCCATCCTGAACTTTTGGCCGCCTCTTCATCTCCGGCAGCACCATCTTTTTTCTATACACTGAGCAAAGTGGCAGCCGCAACACGGCAGCATTGTGTGAGCCAATTGGACCTTTTCCTTTTTTCTTTTAACGTCGGTTTCACCCCAAGAGGTCGATATGATTGCAAAGGGTCTAGTGGCGATGATGAGCCACTGACGGGTCTATGTGTGCAGGTGAGCGTACAACATGGGAAAATGGTTGACCAATCCAAAACCATCCAACACCCACATTATAGCAAACAATCCATGCCGGTTCACATTGCACCTTCTAAATCTACGTGATAGGACATCATGAATGCTTTTCCTGCAACCCCACCATGCAAAAGGGGTCTTCCCGGTTGCCCCAGGAGCAGTTGTGATGATCTTATGGTCCGGACCTTTTTGCACGCGCGCCGTGCAGCTTGTCCTGCGTAGATTTAGACTCATTTCACCAGCTCTTTGTGTTGCTGATGTAGCTGTCCAGTCAAACTGGTCATGCACCTTTCGCGGGGCAGGGTCCTCGACATCGTAGTGCTGGTGGGGAGGCTTGGCCATGTGAACCCCCTGGGTTTAGTCCATTCCCCCTTTTCCTAGTTGTCGAATTGGGCATCTCCGCGTCTTTGTATTACACTAGTTTGAAGTAAAATCACACAATTATACACAATTGCAATTACAAAATATTACACATGTTATGATTACAGCTTGTGAACTGTCTTTTACGATGACCTTTCTCGGTCCGGGACCTGGTGAATAAGCTCTTCACCCGTTGATCTTCACCCACGAATATGTTTCACGTTCGATTTATTTGACCCCTTCGATTCATATGCCTGGCATGCAACTTCCCATTCATTGGGACGTCACAAGAATGCCAAAAGAATTGACTTTGATTGAATTCAGATTCGCATCATGTTCATCCATATCAGCGAAATGGTACTCGGAAATGGATGTCCATTGACCATGTTCATTTCTGCTGGTCCATTGTTCTTCCTTGATCACCCATCACCCAGGATGCCGGTCCATTTCGGCAGTGGATCGGGTGGAACACAGCAAGGAGGAACCCGGAACCCGGTGGAAAGAAACAAATAGAGATAACACAAGAAGACCCGCCACTCCCAACGAGTTTGTTGACAGCTTCCCACGTCCAATCAAGGCCCCATGTCGCCTCTCGCCTCGCCACTCACCGGCCATAGGACGGGGAGCCCCTGCGTGGCGAAGCGAATGAGTTCTGGAGAAGCTTGGTGAACAAACAAATAGATTGATGTATGGATGTGTATGGAGGGGTTGTTTATGAGGATAGCTTTCTTCAGGCTAGCTATGGGGAGAGTTCTCTGGCTTTTGGACCCCCGAAACACGGAAGATTGCCTGCCTGAAACTTGATGACACCTATTGTGCTGGCCATTGAACTCTTTACAAGGGGAAAAAAGTGTTTGTCGCGTCTCTTTGGACAGTGTGCCTTACATTGTTGCGTCCTTTTGAACATTACCATGAGAGCTCATTCCCAAGTGTCTTCATACTCCATAGAGGTGATGTGGAAGATCATGATACGGAGTAGAATGATGCTGATGCTCCTGTGTTGAGCCGTAGAGGGTGTCGATCACCCTTACATGGCCCCGAACCGCACCTGTCCCTTCTTGGGGACTCTGAGCGGGAGTGGCTTCGATCCCTTCGTCTCCTGGGCGAAGCCGAGACATGCTGAGCCGCCTGTCGGATGGATCCGCACATCCGACCACCTCGATGGGTGCAAAGAGAAGGCACACATCTCTTGAGACAGCACAGACTTGAAATGAATCAGGACATTTTAGTGAACAGCACAGCACTTCTCTAGAGACATTTTAGTGAATCAGGACGGGCTTTGGTGCTTTGAATCACACCGGCATCCAACAACTCCGACTTCTCCTTTCTGGACTGCGTCTGGCGTGCCGGCTCCGGCTGCGCCTCGCAGGAAAAAAGCTCTTTGAGAATGTGTGGACAAAGTTCTGCTGGGAACCATGAAATACTAGTGGTGCAGCTTGGTATACGATACTGCCATGCAATACTCATGGCCATTCTGGTAGCCATTGCTCTGTGGTGGAATCGGTCCACCATGTCCACCAATACTCCATGAATGTCCGTGACACACCAAACACTCAGTTTCTGTGTATGCATATAACGTCGATGTATTTGACTAACGCACATGTATAATATGTTTAATTACAGTATAGAGATGCAACCTCGAAAAATACGCCAGCCACCACACACAGAGTCTGATAAATATGGTGCTTTGGAAGAGCGAGAACTCCTCTAGAAACCGGGTGTTTTTTCGATTCCATGTGCTTCTTTCAGTGCACATCAAAAAGCCTCTCTCCTCACCGTACCCCACACCCGGCTTGCCACCCTGCCTCCGGCTGGGACTACGGCGTGGGCTACGCCTGACCATGCAAAAAAAGCCAACTGAGGAGGAACCAATTCGTTCGAGGAGGACATTGTGTGAGTGGATGTGGAGTAGAAGGTCTTAGGTAGTGGAGTCGAGGTCCGGCCCCCCGTGCCTGGGTTTGGTGGGAGGCTGAGCAGATGCTCCTGAAGCCACGGCAGCTGCGACCCAAATGATTGAAGAACATGTCGTTTCAACGTGCCAAGGTAAAAGGCTTTCCCAGAGCCACCTGAGCTGGTGATTTCCCAATTTGTTTTTCAAGCAATGGACACAAGGAAGGCTTTCGGTTTCGAGGCCGCAGGTCGCCGCAAACAAATCCATCTCACACACACTGGAAAAGACAAAGGCACAACAAAACACACAAAAACAAAGTTGTTCAATTCTCCAAATAGTTACATGATGATCATCCATGATTATCCTACAATAACATATCATAATCATATCATATCATATCATAAATATATATATATAGTTAGTATAGTCATACAACGACCTCCAAAGTAAACGCATCAATAAATATGTCATCAATTGTTTTCACTTCATCTCCCAAAACCTAAAGGCGCCGCGGGCCAGTCCAGCAAAGCCGCCGCCCTTGCCCACGGAGAGCTGGATGTTGAGGGTCTTCCCCTCCAATCGAAACTGGTGGACCCCCAAGTGCTTTCAGATGCTTTCAGGCTTCCCGAAGGGACTAATGACTAATTAAGTCCGGCGACCGGTGGACCGGGCTTGCGACGGCTCCAAAGAAAACAGCGCTTCAGCGCTGAATCGCTGAGGAATGTTACATTCAGCAATAGGGATTTGCAGCTCATCTTGCCAACATCCACACAACCTGGACCCCAAAAACACCAGGCAGCCATTGACTTGACATCCAACCTAGGCCCTTGTTCAGGACCTCCATGCCCAATTGAAGGTACGCCAATTCAAGACTAGGAGTATCCAAAAAACACATGTCATCAAATGTCAAATGCTAAGAATCACATTTTAAACGTGCCTTTTATCGTGCGCCCTGCCCCCCCCACGACACATGCGCACAGTGCAATGAGCAAGCAGGGTGAGTCAATGTGAGTCAACTTGTCAGAAAGAAGCAAGCGAGTAGCACTTCTAGGACCTTGTCTAGCTGCAACTCAACTGGTCTCCACAAGGCGCTGCTTTTGTTGAACAGGGTTAAACATGTTAAAACATGTTAAACATACCGGATCAAATGGATTTGCCAGAGCTCCGGGATGTAGAGTGGATGTAGAGGGAAACCTGAAGAGGCTCACCAGTAGATCCATGCATTGATAGATATAACAGAGCTTCGAATGCTTTGGAACATGGATTTGATTGTTGAACAGTTTGTTGAACATGGACTTTCCCACAAGTGTCACTGTTCTTCACTGTTCTCCGCTCAAGGCTTGGCCCTTGGCATCTTCACAACACCTCTCTGAGTCCCGTCTTCAGGGTGGTTTGGATGCCAGAACATAGGAAGCCATATGAAGCCATCACCCTTTTTCGCCGTTCCCCAGGCTGCGACCGCTCGTGCCGCTTCCATCCGCTATCCGCCGCTCGAAAACCGTCGCCTGGAACTTCACCCCGTCCATCCCTTCGATGGCCTTCAAGGCCTGAAAAACGACACCAGGACCATGACCAGCGTAAAAGGAATCGAAAGGGGACAGGGCCCACAAAGGTGATAGGTGCCATGTTAGGTCTGATAGGTGTCATATCAAGTGTCTGGACCCCACCAAACATGGGCGTGTCTAATGATAATGAGATATGAATCAGTCCTTTTCGGAATCTGGATCTCAATCAAACATGAGCGTATCCGGGGGTATATCCACTAGACATGTCAAGACATGTCAAAACAAGCCAGTCTGGGCACCGCCACGTCCTTGTAGGTCTCGTAGGTCACAAAGGCGAATCCTTTCGACCAAGACCCGGTGACGTGCTTTCCAGGCTTTCCACTGAAGTCAAGCACATGGAAGGGGAACCAGCCAAACCAATCCACCAAAACGGACACCCTCCTATGTAAAGGAAAAACAACGCCTTCCAAGGGTTTGTTGGAATGTGCACATAGCCCAAGCATCTTTCATCGTGAAAATCGCCTTTCATCCCGACGGGACGCCTGGTGGCTGTCTTGACACCCAAACGTCTACCATCTCGCCATACTTCTTGAACTTCCGGGCGAGTTCCTGAAAGCGCAAGCTGACATTTCAGCTTGAAAGGTGTGGAGTTTTTGGCACATGTTGGTATAGAGTACATATGGACATGGACGTCTATTAGACGTCTATCAGCTCTATAACAAAGGCATGCAACTTTAAAGGTGTAACACAGCAAATTTCATCGTTAAATACTCTTTAAAGGAATTTAAAGGTACAGCTTCCGGCTTCTTGTGCCCGCTGCCTCCTTCTCAGGCGGCATGTCTTTGTCGAGGTTGCCCACATAGATCCTACAAATCAGTCGGAATGGATCATCACATTCTTGCCCACGTGTCTTTTGAGCCGAAGCCGCTTCTGTGCCAAGTGAAATGACAAAGTCCAAACTTGGAGATGCAAAACCCCCTGTTCGATACACAGAGTGGGTTCAACTCAACCAGTCACTGGTTTCTTTCAAAGAATGCAACATCAAGCCAGCAAGGAACATCTGAGTCAACATCTGCTCGATGCTTTTTCAGGGCTCCACCTTCTGACCTTCCTCTTTCCTTCTCCGAACCTTCCCACGGTCCACAGTCCTGGTTGGCATATGCCTCGAGATTGCCGCCTCTACATACCGATGTGGAGCATCGCTCGGCTCGATCTGGAGCCAAGTTCGGTTTGGAGCTGCGATCGTTTTCCGCGAGCGCCTCGATTGCCGAAGCCGTGCAAGGGATAGACCTCTGAGAAAAAGACCGAGACTATCGTAGTGAGGTACTCACGAGTATCTCTTGGAGACCAACTTCTGGGAAAAGAACAACTTGATGGACCATCGAGATCGGTCCGATCGGTCACCGGACTGGTCATGGACTGGACTGCAAAGAAACCTCACAAACTCTTTGATCGGGGCAATCTCTTCAATGTCAATTTGCAAATCTGCGAAAAGCGGGAAAGCAAAGCCAAATGCAAAAGAATATGGAGGAGCAATGGAGCACAAACAGGAATGCCAAACATGGGAAGACCGCGCCCAACGGCCTCCTGCAGGTCGTCACAAAACGAGGATTTGCACGAAGATTGATGATGTGAAAAGCAGGAACTGCGCCAGTTCCCACACAACATCTTGAATATCTTGAGGGAGAACCAATGAACACCATTTTGGAGAAAGTTCTGGACGTTTCTTGAGAATTCCCACAGTGATCACCTACACAACTGCTCACCACTGCCCGGCAGCTGCACCTTTTAAATCCCAACATCGGACAGCCGTCGCTTTGGTCCAATGGTTTTCCATCAGCAAAGCTGTGCAACCACCGGCGGCCAAGCACCTGTAAAGGAAGAATCAGTTGACATAAACACACAAGGTGGTTAGTTCATTAGTTTGGTGAGCAAAATGTGTGAGCAAAACATGATGAATATCATTTGGAACTTCAGCAGTCACATTGGTTGGGATTGGGGATCACCCACTTCATCGCCTTCGAAGAGAGAACAGCATCTTCAGTGGTAGGAATTTGTAGGAATTTGTGAACCAAGTAAATGAAAACCGTTAAGGTTGATTCGAGGAATATGGGCATTATTTCCCAGTTATTAGGCTAGCATCACTTGGAAGCGTTAGCGGTTAGCGTGAACGGCTCTTTATTTTCTTCACAGGTTGGGCAACTGTTGAAACAAATAATTCACAGCAAGCCAGTTTTCAGCCACCTCTCACATTCACTGGTGTCCTGTGGCGCAGCTGGACGTTCAGGCTCGGACCGTCGAGCTTGGTGAACCCAACAAAGGAGTTGACATTGCACAATCCTCCTGGTGCTCATCCAGCCGGGACAAACCAATATTTAGCCCCCCCACATCCCCCCCCAACATTGGGTGAGTGTGTCACACCCTCCAAACATGCCCAAACACATATAACGGATTTTAGCAACCCGACTGGCAGCTCTCCGCTTCGCTCCCATTTTCACTCGCGGAGCAGCTGCGATCCGCTGCGCTCTGACCAACTGGGGCGGCTCATCCAACTGGGGCGGCTGGCCCAGGTGGGCCGTGACGCCTTCAGGCACCGTGGATTCAAATTCAAACTTCCAGTCTAAGCACCAAGTTGGCAAGAGGGTAGAAAACACCACCGCAACTGGTTGGGCCCATGTGACATTCTGCTAAACGCCAGTATCCATGAAATCGATCTGAACTCATCGATCTGAGGGATCAGTCTTTTCGAGAGTTTTGCTTTGGGAGCGGCTTTGGACAAGTTACAACACTAGCTGGGACACCTTTGTTTCTTTGGTTCATTCTGGTAGTGTCACGTTCTGGAAGTGGTCACAAACAGTCTTTGATCCGAAGCCAACTCACAGGCTTGCTACAAGAAGGGAGACTTAGGTATTCTTGCAAACAGAACTCGACAATGCACCTGTTTCCGCTTCCCAAACCAGAATTTGGAGGCAAATTTGTCCGGGCTGCCCTAATGCTGACCAAGAGGTTCACCTTGAGATTGTGGAATTGTGCTTCCACACATCACAAGGTTTTTCCCTGAACCAACCACGTGGAATGCTGGGCGAACCACTCGAACCTTTCGCCCCCCTTCGCCCGGTCGTACTTGCCCAGTTGCACGGCTGTCGCGGGTGATGGAGGAGCGCGCGCGGCGTTCCAAGTTGGAGGCATGGAGGTCTGAGATGAGGGAATCGAAGGCTCCGCGCCTCGGGGAACATCGATGCGGTCCGACGCAACGACGGAGGGACGCCGGACGACGCATACGCTTGGCTCCATGGACGACGCAGTCCGATGCAGGACGACGCAATTATATACTGTGTTGACTGGATGGCTGTTCAATGGCGTTTTTGCTTCTTGAGCTGAGCATCTCTGCCAGCCCTTTGCGCTGCCACTGGCTGACAATGGCACAAACCAGGTTTGCCGCACCGTAGCTTCCCATGATCACAGCCAGCTGTGTATTCTTTGGCCAGAGTGTCGCGCAAACAGGTCCTACGGTAGGCTCCGTAGAGAGCGTTTTCTGCGTAGGGGAGCAAGGAGATGGAGCACTCATGGAGATCAAGCCCTCACCAAGACTGTTTGCCTGAGGATCTTGGTCACCAAAAGCCTCCCACCTTCTGATTGTTATTAAAGGCCGGAGGCGAAACAAGCACCGTAGTGACTTATGTTGATCCACTCCAAGTCCCAGTCCTAAGGATCCTGCAGCATACAAAATGCTATGGGCCGTGGAGCGCACCTCAACACCGCTTCGCCGGGTGGACCGCTGTACTTTGAAAGTTGGAGAACAGCTGGGGGGGAGGTCCAATGCCATTTTCAGCACTTTGGTATTGGTGAGGCATCAACTTGAATGAGCATGTGACGAGTTGTGACAAGGACGTTCATCAATCGAAAGATCCGTGTGGGATCGGATGGAGAATGAAAGCGAAGGTTCTGCTGTCTTGTTCTGGTTTAGCCCAGCCAACATGTCCATGCATCAATTCTTACATGAAAAGAGGACGCACGATGAACATACTACTGAGTTTTTGTCCTAGTGATCCATTCATATGATTCATATGCTGCAGTCAGGCTTGCCACAAAACATGCAAACATGCTGCTAGCTGCCAAGCTAGTTATTTGCTGGATTGAGTTGAGACAAACTATATGAAACTATGATACCGGTTAGTACTTTCGGGTTGAACATCTGCAGGTGCTTACCCGAAACTACGGAACTGTGACCCAACACGCACTGTAGGTGGGACCCTTAACCTTAGTTCCAGCCTACTGTGAAAAAAACTGTGTGCCAGTGCCTAGTCCATCCTCAAACTCATGAGGATGCTTGATTCATGCTGGGATGGCACCATGACGAATCACCCCAATGTACAATGTCAAGACCCAAGCATCATCAAACACCTGGCCCGGAACTCATGGAAGGACAAAGACACAACCATGCCTGTGGGTCATATGTATGTCAATCTCCACAATCAACATATATCAACATGATACACGGGTAAAATTCCCTTAGGACTGACCATCCTGTGTTAACTGTCCTTTGCGTCCTTTTCTATTCGAGGTCATCGCTAGTAGGTTGGAGGCTACCTCGCCAGCTCGCTGTGTTCTCCATCACTCGCACCCGACGGCGACGGCAGGTGCAAGGCACGTGTGTTGGGAAAGCCGTCGGTGTGAGCACCCAGGTGATTGAGATGGCACCCATGCTGGCCGCTCGCAAAATGAAGGCAAAGACCCCAAGAAGCAGGGCGGAGCCTGTGGTTCTTGCTGAGGGGAAGCCGGCGTAGTGGGCTTCAGAGTGACTGGGAATGATTTGCGAGGATCGTTGCAAAGTTCATGTGTTCAGATCGGAATTGCTTGCCACTTTATCCCTGCCAGTTTCTTTGTTTAGTGATTGCAGTCAGCTAGTCATCCGGTCCATGGTCTCATCGATCTGTGCGATCAATCGGTTCAACACACAGTTTGGCACTACGAATGATGCCCTTGATCTGGAAGACCAAAAAGGACCACATCCAAGCAAAAACCACAATACTGTATACGTATACATGTGGCTAAGACTCGCTTGCCTTCATTTGATTCGTTTGCTTTCTTCTGCGCACGAGCTACTACGCAAGTGCGCGTGGAACCGCGTGCTTATCGTCCGCGTGGCAGCTTCGATCCGGCAAGCCTTTGAGAGCATGTGCTACAAGGACAGCAATACAGGCTAGAGTGCTGACCTCGGTTGCACCGGATATTTCCTGTTTCAAAAGCTGAGGAATTTCAATTCGTTCGACTGGGAGACGATGAGCTCGACACTCACGTTCCATCAAAGTGGACAGCTCCCTGTTAGTCTTCCAGCAGCCACGTTCCCATTTCATGTTAGAGAGCCGGAGCGTACCAAAAAGTTGACATGAGAGATCAATGGGGCCTCCGCTATTTTTGGAGCATACACATACTCCAATAACACATATATAACCCATAGATCGTCACATCTATCATCTATTCATTTTGGAATCTGGATGCCAAAGCTTTCACCAAAAAGGTGATTTTAAACTAAACAAAACTATTGGAACATTCAACAATAGGTCTTCTTGTAGATTCAAAACATCAAAAGACTGGATCATTTTCGGAATCCTTTTCGTCAGGTGGCCAGGTAGTACCAGGGCTGTAGCACAGTCACCGGAATCTGCCAGGACATGCACATGCCCATGGTGACGCCCAAAATCTCCCCGAGGCTCGCGAAAATGATCTCGCCTGGGCCGGGTTCTTGTTCACTGTTCAGCGCCATGGACGATGATGGCGGCATGAAACAGGTAAATGAGGACACTATAGCAAAGTAAATACTGAAATCTGATGAGCTTGTTGAGGCTTTGGCTGTGTGAAGCTGCACGAACTTTTCTCACCCTTCTGAAGACGCTTTGGTGTAGCAAGAACAGGAGCATACAAAATGCCGAGGAGAACATGAGCACTCCACAACACACACACACACACCCTGCGGATTCATGCTTTGATTCAATCCCATTTAGCTATCCAAAACTATGTATATAGAAAAAGAACAACATATAGTTTATCATAATTCATAATATCTATATAACCGATAACCCCAGCATACTTTTCAGGGGTTGCATATTTAGGCCAGTACAATGGATAATATAGCTATAGCGGCGTTCCATTAAGGATGTAGTGGCCGAACCTCCAACTGGCACCTGAGCATGGCAGCCAGTCCTGGAAAAGTATATCTAACAACTTAGAGTGCCAAGGCTCCATAGTCGAAGGAGCCTGATGTTTCGAATATCAGGCCACTTCCTAATATTTCAGCAACATGATGACATGACATTCTCATCAGCGGAGGGCAGGCAAATAAGGAGGGATGTCCGTGGGCCAGTGTTATAGCAGTATAGCATAGCAAATAGCTGAACTACCTGCTGAGCACACATTGTTATCATATGTCCTTACTTCTGTTTATAGTATGTATCTTGCAAACATTGCATATCGATCAAATCAGTCCACAAACGCTGATTCTCGGGCAAGGCTGACAAATTGATGCTCAACCAGCTCAGCCTAAAGAGTCCAGCTTTCTTCCATTCAACAGAAACATTGAAGGGGCCATCATCAGGCAAGCCATGACTGCCACAGTCAGCCCCAGGAACGCTTCCTAACACCAAGCTTCCCAAGGACGCACCGTAATAGCCGAAGAGTCCCAACCACCAAATAATGCCTGTCAAACGGAAAGAATCTATATATCACTGGACTAAGAAGCCCTATTGTCCAAGAGTGTTTTTGTGCCTCTTGATAAAACGTCCTGAAAATATCACCAAGCGAAACGAACGGATCCAAAATCGGCTTGTTGGGATGGCAAAAGTGGGACCTAGTGGGACGCCCAAAATCCGTCCGCGCTGGTCGAAGACGCCCAACGACGTCCCTAGACACCCAACGACGAGCGGCGGCATTGATTTGTGACTCAAGTCAAATGCACTATCCATTATGTGGTGGGGCCATATATCGTTTAGACATGTTTGGACTACTTTAGTAGGAGGTGATGTCACTGTATCTCTGTCCAACTACTTTAGTAGCAGATCACAGCACTCGTTCAGACTACTTTAGTGTCATCCAACAAAGTATCTCGTTGACTATATAAACGTTCTCTCTATCTATCCATCTATCCATCTATCTATCCATCTATCTACCTCCCTCTCTCTCTCTCTGTCTGGGTCTGGTCTGGTGTCAAAACGGACGGTCTGAACATCATCATGCCGGTCCAAGAGACCCAAAGAGACCAAACTCCGCCGCAGCGAGGGAACCTCGGCGTGTTCATCGAGGGCGAAGAAAGGGCATTGCAGGCGGTTTCAGCGGCAGAACGTGGGGGCGGCGAGGACCGCCGGAATTGGGGGGTAGAGGACGCTACTAGGAGCAAAGGGCATCGCTACTAGGAGCAAGGACGCTAGTAGTGGCTCCTGGCCGTACTACTAGGAACAAGAAGCTACTAGGAGCTTTTTCACCCTGAAATAACTGACCGACGTGAAAGGTGCGTGGTGGGCGTGCCTGTTCAAATGATCCTCTTCATTGATAGACCGGGTGTAGACACTGGAATCGATGTTAAGCTGTTTAAAGATGCTTAAATGTCCGACGGTACTAGCCGCTAGTCATTTCGGGTATCCTCAGCAACAGCCAAACAAAACTTTAAAAAGAAATGATCGATGCTGACATAAAGAACCCTTATTCTAAGCACAACGTTCAGCTGTTTTTGCCCAGGTGACACAAATGCTTGTAGCTCTTTTAAGTGGGTTTATCCATGCTCTCCACAGAATCTGACTCGCTTCTTTGACCGAGGAACGAGCAGTTCTTTGCATGAAGGATCCGCCTCTCTGGCGTAGGACACCAAAGCCATACCACTCAAGTCCTGTCAAACAAAGCGGTGACTGAGGATTTGACAAGGATGACTTGTTGGGGAATGACATCATGAAGTCCATATGCAACAAATGGATGGAATTTGCTTTAATGTCCAGTGCTTTCCAAAAAAACAGCTGTTGGTCACAAGCATGATCAGTGCAGCAAGGAGGTCAGGTAGTTGTGATCTCTGCATACTCTCTGCATTATCATCAAAATACAGCAAGCATCTTACGAACACCAAATCAGGCCCACTGGGAACGAGGATCCCCTGATATAACAGCAAAGCATGTTCTAGAATCCGTTTGTCTATAACCAGTGAACTTGTCAACCTATCCAAATTAGGAAAGGACAATAACATCAAATGCTGGTTTTGGATAAGTTGACAAGTTCCATGCTTAAGTTAACAATTCATGTCTGAAGTTTTAGCAATTGATTGAGGATGGACAACAACACAACATACACAGAAAAAATCAAATATCGCTAATTTGGCTGATCCTTCTGTGTGGGCACGGTTCTTTTCCCAACCACGTCCGGTCCGGTAAATTCAACACAGTTCACATGAGACTGAGTAGACTTGGTAGACCAGTTTCAGTGACCAATGACCAAGGACCATCTAATCCACCGATTATTTATATTTTTCCCGCAGCGATGCAGTGACCCATTGTACGCTCCTTGCGATTGATGTGACCAATCCTTTGCAGCACTTGCCAGGCTTCCTCAGAGCATGAAAGCAAGGAAGACCGACCAAGGAAGCAAGGAACCATAGTTTCTCCTAACATCTAGAGCTTGGTTCCAGGAAGTACCATAGATCGCTTCCCGGTGGTTCTTCCCGCTCAAAGAAAGGGTCGGGTCACTGCTATGATCGAAGCGATCAAATCACCGAGAAATCGAATAAGCGACAGGCATAACGAAATGTTCAATGTTTGTAGCAACACATCTTCTTTTACAATACTATGACGAATGTATTCGTATTTGATCTTATTTGATCTTATTTGTGGCGTAGGCATAAACAAATACAATAGAGAGAGAGAGAAGCGGCTGACCGACAGTGAAGGGCCGGGTTCCCACTCTTCAGCACAGACAGGGCTGAATGCAACTACTGGCCAAGCTTCATAATCATAGCCTCGATCAAGAAGCCACATGGGACTCTCCTGGCTTAGGATGGATTTGCACCGGAGGCGCAGTTACCCATTGGCCGCTGGACATGTTCACATTTCTGACAATGAACAAGTAGTGGACACTTCATTAGATGATTTGACAATACGCAACGCAAACTGTGTCATGGGAATTCAACACCCATGGTTGTCTCATGGGAACTCTCACCCAAAAGGATTACCGAGTGGCCAAGATGTGCATGTGCTGTTAGGATAGTTTGGTGATCGGGCAGCAACCACAGATAGGTTTCACTCTTTGCACATCTTTGTGCCATGCATGATGCTTGCACCACACATTATGCCCACACAAGAACTTTCGTTTGGTTTTTGGTTACTATTTTTTCGTGAGGCAAGTGAAGTTAGCCAAACATAACATTAACTGTGTGTGAGAGACTCTAGTACACAACTAACCTTGCACGCGGACCGCACTTCTGATGTATTCTGTTTCAGGTGCATGCTAAGCTTGTGCAAGGAGTTTATTCCATTCAGATCATAGTCGGTTGCCTGTCAAGGATGCACAATCCGGTTCCATTGAATGCAATTTTTGCTGTTTGACCCCAAAGGGCTGAAGTTGTACTTGCAGGGACTCCAACACTTTCATGCTATATAGTTCACAAGTCAACGAGTTTCAGGTATTTTACTATGCACAAGCACAGCCGAAATGTTATGAGAGAGGTTTTGGTTTCCTACTCTCTCAGCTTTCTCTGCAGTCTCCTCCAAGAAGAAGTAGCCGATACAAGCAAGGAAAATGGGAAGTGCACTCAAGAGCAGGTATATCCTGCCACGAGAAGAACCCTGAGGAGTTGCACCCAAATCCCATCACTAACCTGCAGCAGGCTATGATCCACTACATAATAATTAATATACACTTATACAGTTCAACTGAGAACTAGCTAACTAGCTGGACACGACAGGGGAGCCAGCTTCAACGCCCCGACTACATCCAAGGTTATGCTTCAAGAGTCCATTCTCCCAGGTTATGCAAAAATGTCAATCCTCTTCCGTGGTCGCGTCCTTCTCCTCTCCCCCCATGATTCATGTTCTGAAGAAACCACAACACCATGTTGCCGGAAGCCAATGAAACCGTGCAGGCGGGCCAACGTGTGCCACGTCGAGCGAACGTTGTGCCATGCCTCCATCCGCAGGACTCGATGACCAAAGCGGCTAAGCCATTGGAGTAGAGCGTTCCTAACCTTGCGTTGAAATTCTGGGTCCCACTCTAACAGGATCCTGGTACAAAGCTTGTTGTTTTTGTTGTTCCTGTCCATCTCTTCAATGAGAAAAGAAACCGCCTTGGAACATGAGCTACTGACATCGGTAACCGGCATATGTTCCAAGTCTGCAACTCACACTCCGTCTTCCTTTCCAAAACCAACTGCTTATTTCACATCCAGTCACTCTATGTCCGTCTGCACGTTATGAGTGGGTATAATATAGCTCGCTACAAAGGCAGCTGGAGCCAGCTGCAGACCTGGTTTAGGCTTCAAACACAGGCCTTGCTTCGGTGATCTTCGAGAAAAAAAGAAACGGACAAACGGTGTGACCGAAGACCCAATAGGACACCATGCTGCCGGGGGACACCGCACTGGGCAGCCGCGCTTGAGTCGAGAGGATCTCGGGTCGTAAAAAGTCTGAGGACCACGGCCACTATTCATTTGGACCAAAAGACCCAAATATATAACTCTACCCATGACTGCATTACCCCAGTCATTGTCCAGTGGCCCCGGATGAACATGCCCTCGCTGCGGTCTTGGAACGTCCAAAAATACTCGATAGCGAAGCAAAGACTTCCAGAGAATCTCTCTGGCACGCTCTCCTCGGTGCGAGCCATCTCCAATTTTTTTGCATCAAAAGTAACCGGTCCCGCAAAGTACAAACACCATTATTTGTTTCAACATGTTCAACCATCCCAGCCAAATTCTCTTGTACCCCATTGAACAACATGTGAAATGATAGGACAATATAAACTTACTGTATATAGTGAAACATTGAGGCAAAGGGCCTTACTACTAGTAACACGAAGCTAGTAGAAACAAGTGCCTTACTAGTAACTAGTAGTAACAAGAATCAATTAGAATTAAGTTAATTAGAATTCAAATTAGCAAAGGAATCTACTAGGACCTTTGTGTCCTAGACATCGGAATGTGAAACACCGAGGAGCAGCAATGCATGGTCCAGCAGGTTGGATGCATGCTTGGGTTCAAATCTAGACTTGATCCTCATCCATATTGTGTCGATATTTTTGGTGTGTGAGGTGTCAGGCAGTAGCATGTTCTTGTATGCAGTGTGTTCACCAAAGCATGACCACAAAAAGCGAGTCAATCTGATTCCGCGTGAATACTATTAAACATCTTGTTTGGGCCCTCAATACCCGAGCGAAACATAGCGAAACAACACAGCTACTTTTTACTATTAGCCAATGCGTCAAAGTGTCTGCCAGGTTATCAAAAGGAACAATGATTCCTCCGATCGCTAGGCCAACCAATGCACGTGCCAGCACAAGCCAAAAATACCTCGGAAGGAATGGTGCGAATTTGTGCTTTTGTCGGGAAACGGAATTGAGATCTCTCAAAACATCGTTTCTGCATAAGAAAAGGAAGAACACGGTCAGAGCAGCTACTTGGGTCACAGCTTTCCAGCTTTGCAGCTTTCCAGAACCAACAGCCGGGTGGCGCTCGACTTGGCCCCACGACTGAGCATCATCTGCCCCAACTTAATAGCAATGGCCTCCAACCTAGTAGCGATGACCTGCCTGCGAGGCACCAAGAGGCCATTCAACAAAACGACAGGAATCGCTTGCAGCAACAGCTACGAGGGAGCTGCAGCGGACAAGCACCCGGTCGTCAAAAGGAAGACATTGGCGATCAAAAAGGTGCGCCTCTGCATCTGAGCTCGGTCACTCCGTCCGAATGGCAAACTCGTGTAGATGGGACAAAGCATGTCTACTGATTTCTATCCTCGTTGGATTGAAACATCATCCATGAGACCCATCGAAACGGTCTCCCTTCTCCCCTGCACACACTACACAACTTTCTTCCCGTGATCGACTGGCCCATTGCGCCTCCGACCCAAGTGGTCGGATAAGCTGCCCCAAATCCAACTACCAAGCCTCGGCATTGATGAAAAAGGCAAACATTCAAATGGGATGTCGGAGTAATAGGACACCCAACAGCTTGACCTTGACTTTGGACCATTGTGCTTACACTTGTCCAAATGTGAGTGTGACTGGGGGGGGCCGACGGCGCGAACACCAACGCAAAGGCTTCGGTGGACGCGTGTTTTGCCGAGCCACAACTTTGTGCTAAAAACGCTGGTGGATAAAGCATTGAGCTCCCAGCCTGGAAAACATGCGCTGGATTTTTTTTGTGATAACATGCAAGCCAAATGCAAACCTACCTAGTTGATCCTAGTTGTGACTAATCATATGACTCAACTAAGAATCAACACCAAACGCACCTGTTGGGGTCTGTTGACATTGTTGTCCACCTTGGTCGAGTGGACTAGTCCCGGGCTGTGAACCACAGCCTAGCCTATAGCCATATCCCCATATAAGAAGCTAGCATCGTCAAGGAATTTAACTTCAAGAATTGTGCTGAACAAAAAGAGCACCTGATTCCTGGCAGCCCTCCATGTTGAATGACACTATGACTCTCACCTCTATGTTTGTTATTTATTTATTTTTGTTATCCTTTACACACTCGAAGAAAACAACATTGTGTAGCCATACTCGACCGGCCCGACTGGAGCCTTTCACTTCTGGCCATTCCTCTGTCACCTTCTGCAGTAAGAACGTAATGACTCCTTAGGCTCAGCTGGCTTTTTTGCGTCCGCTTTCGGGGTAAGTCATCATTGCCAATAATTAATATGCCCTGCTGCGTCCGTCACCCGCAGTTCGTCAGTCGGTGGGTGTGAACCGACTTATTGGTAAAAAAGTTCAACCCTCACTTCTCAGTTGGGTGATCCTGTCACTTGAAGTAGTTTTGTGTTGGAGTTGAAGCGGAATCCTTTCAACATTGTCAGGGTCAGGTCCCAACCGTGCCTGTGCGGGTTTTTCCCAACCAAACGTGTGATAATCAGCTGAGTTGATTCTACATAAAACTGCTAAATACTCTAAAACATGCTGGGTATTGCTGGGTGTATTGATGGACTAATTGCAGAATTCACTAACTTGCCTATGGTGATCCTTTCATTTCATGTCCAATCGACAGCGAAAACACCCCCAACACCCGTTGCAACGCCATTCCGCCCGGGACGTGCGACGCACGGCCGATCGTTGACGCGCGGCCGACTTCGATGGCATCTGCCATGAAGCCCAGTCCAGCGATCAGCAGCAAACATTTCCTCAGGGATCAGAGTTCTCAGCAGGGATCAGAGCCTTGGAGTTCTCACCACCTCCAATGGACTTGGAGGGTTTGAAACGTCTTGACATACCATATTATGGCAATGCTCTTCAATCCAAGTTTGCTTTCTTGAAATTCTTGTGAACATTCACTCATGAATCGATTTAGTTTCATTCAGCACACGGACGATCTCATTCAAAGGATGCTAAGCGATTTCACGACTTTTGATGCCAAGGAATCTGAAGGAATCGCATGAAAAAACGGAACCTTGGAAGTTCTATGAAGTTCTCATGGCTTTCCGCAAGGGTGCTACTAGGGCATCGCTACTAGGAGCAAGGACGCTCCTAGTAGCTCCTGGCCTGGCATCGCTACTAGGAACAAGGGCACTACTACTAGTAGCAAATAGCTATTTGTAGCTTCTTGCAACTAGCAATGCCCTTGTTACTAGTAGCGATGCACTTGTTACTAGTAGCTTCTTGCTCTTTGAAAAATGCTTCGCCATGCATGGGCCATGCGTCTGGAAGCGCCCGAAGCCCAAGAAGTCCTGAGACTAGTTGCGGGAAGAGACAGGGAGGGGAAAACTGCATCGATGTGCAATAAAACAGCGGGGGATCTTTTGCTTCGAGCATAAGCACCCCCACTTTCCTGTAGCCAAGAAAGATTCAGCATGATCAACACACAAATGAACATGCAACCTTTGTCATTGATCTGATAGGAATTTCCAAGGAATGCTAAGGATAACCATTGATTCTAGCGAAGCGAAGCCGTGAGGCTTCCTCCAATTGTGACATGCTTTTGAAGCCGTGAGGCTTCCTCCCAGACCGACGTTTCAATCAAAAGTCTGGCCGGTCTGGCCCATCTGGAGAGATCATCAACATCGTTTCTGCGACTGAGGAACAAAGATCTCTGCCAAGGTCTTCTCTTCCATGCGTTCTTCTCGAAGCCAATGGCTCAAGGGTCGCGAAACTGTGCTGACGATGCGCAACTCTGCTTGATTTCTGCCACCCAAATGTTCAGGGCAAACAGTTTTCAGTGGAGTGAGCAAACGGTGTGCTTAGGCAGGGGATCCGCCAGTTCCGCATCTTCACCAGGAAAGTGGGAGGAACACCCATTTGGTATGGGCCAAACTCATTTCGAGCACCTCGCTGTGTGAATGGCCTTTGAGTAATATCAAGGATGCGAGCCAACGTTTTTCTTCCTTGTGCAAGGAGGCTGGATTGAATGGCTTGTGCTATCTTGTGCTCATTGGCAAACCGTGCGCATTGTTTGCTTGAATTCCCTCATGACTCTAATTAGTTCGTGTAAGTTCCGCTCCACAGTCCTATGAGCCAAGGATTCACAAATAGCGATCAAATGGAGTATTGGCCAAGCACAAAAAGGCATGACCATCGTGGCTTCTCAACCAGATTTGAATCCTGCCTGGATCAATTGGCGTGGGCTAATCCTACGACCAACATGACAATGGCCAGCTCTGCATGGCACATCATCAATGCGAGGACATGAAAGGGAGGTTGGTGGAAGAGTACGTAGCTCACAGGAAGAGCGCAGGAAGAGTATATCCCTCAAAAACAATGCCTGTTTGTCGTCCAAGGAGCCATTTTCCACTTCCAGGATATGATCATTTCAAATAGTGTAGTTCATACAACAGCAACCCCATGCTCTGCTGACGGACACATCTTGCACCATAGGCCATTTCCCTGTACTTTGGAGCGGGTCGAAGGCAAAGTGCAGGATTTCCTCCATCCACAGCAACCTATTAGAAACAACAAGCTACTAGGAACAAGTGCATCGCTTCTAGTAACAAGTGCCTTACTAGTAGTAACAAGAAGCCATTAGAAACAATAAGCTACTAGGAACAAGTGCATCGTCGCTGTACGGAGAACTGGCCCATTTCGGGTGGTGCACCGGCTGCATGCGAAAAACGGCTCCATGCCCCGCCTCACCACTTGACATTCGCAAAGATGGAGGATCGGTTTCGCCATTCCTCAAAGTGCCAGGCAGTTGCTGGTTTTGTCTGCCAGCGATGCTCCATGCGTAGTGGAAGGTCTGATGCTAGCAATAGAACCTACAAATCCGAGATTCTGGATGCTCATTGAGTAGATCCTGGATGTTCATTGAATGTAGAGTTAAAAGAACTAGACAGTTCTTGCATGGCGAATCTCAACATGGTGAATCCGTCTCAGCCCAGTGCCCAGTAGTCGATTCCAAGCCAGGTCAGGAACATCTCAGCAAACATGTGCCTTGTGCCATCATGGGATGGAGCAGCAGCTTTGATTTTGAATGCGTAAACGTGGGTTTGACCACCGCAATGGCTCAGGCTATCATAGGACTGATCCAAGGCCTTTGTGCCTTTTGACATGAAACAAAAGTCGGCTCAGCTGTAATGGCTGGGTCACTGCCAACGCGGAAGGTGCCTTAGGAGACTTGAATTCTACGGCCGGCATGGAGTTGGGTGAAAACAACTTGGTGCTTTCTACCTCAAAGGTCCGGCCGTTTGTCGTCTCCAAACGAAACACCAAGGGCCACCGACAATTGGCCGTTCATATCAGTTCGTCTCATGTCTTGTGGCATCTCTTTTGTTCCAGTGGTTGGATGCCACCGCATGGGCGAGAACCAAATATCGCATGGACACAGCCCACTGGCATCCAACGCAGCCCGCTGGCTGAAGGCCTGGAGGTGTGCCAAGAATGACTTCTCAGCTCATTCCAAAGGCTTGGCATGTTGAGGATATACCTGCCAGGTGCCAAACCCAGCGGAAAGCGGAACATGGATAATATGGTGTTATTAATTCACGCTTTGGTGGGTTTCGTTGTTTCCATTTCAAGTTGTATGACCGGTTGTAAGTTGCATGATTGGCTAGGCAGTTGTGGAAACAATGGCTGGTCTTTGGCAAAATGGTCAGTGATGGTCAGTGTTCATTTAATCCATGCCAACGCCCCGACCGGATCCCAGTTGCATGATTGCATTGAAGAAGGGTACAAGGATCCGCGGTTGTTCCTCTTGATTGTTTGGATCGGATGTCTTCTATTCTATCAAGTCAACAAGTAGCTGGTAGAAACAAGTGCATCGCTACTAGTAACAAGTGCCTTACTAGTAGTAACAAGTAGCTAGTAGAAATCAAGTGGGATAAATATACTTCATTTTGCCCAGTCGAGCCTCGTGTCTTGACTGTACACAAGGCGTGCATTGACTGTACACTGTACAGCAATAGAACCAATAGAATCCTGCCCTGCCGCCAAGCAAACATAGGCCACCCAAGCACACGAATGTGCAATCAAACCAGATTCAGTCAACAAGCAAAATAGAGCTTCAATGCTGCCCAAGGACCAGCACAATGCACACCATCAATTCCGCTGATGTTCGTCTCTGTCTTTGTTTTTGGTGGGAAACTGCCGCATTTTTTCTCAAAAGGAAACAAGTTCCATTGGAAGATCCCCTTGTTCCCTGAACTCGGCGCTTGCAAGCCGCTAGCCCTCACGCTGCTGCGCGCGGCTGGCGCCTCGTGGCCGCGCGGGCACAGTCCACCTCGGGATCCAACTGTCGCGCGGAGCCCTCAATACTGAGCCTCGGTGGGCAGACTGAAGACAACTGCAGAAGCCTTTCGTGGAGTGCACGATTGGCGCGTCAGAATGTGTGTCTCCACAACTTTAGGAGAAGTAGAAATGAAGCAAATGACCAGCCATTTGTTGGGAGTCGCAGAACACCTCTCCCTTTTGAGACGCCACATGGCTAAGGTGGCTAGGGCAAAGTTTAGTGTTGAAACCGCCAGCTGGGGTGCAAAGTGGGCGCACGAGATGGCCAACAACATGTTGACCTCCAGCACTCTCTGCTCTTGATACATTTTCACCAATATACTAGGCTCTAATGAGACTTGACGAGTGAATATGGGAGTTTGACAAGTCCTATGTATGTCATGACAGCATTTCTCTGAATTTGAAATCGTTTATATAGATGTTCGTTGTCGCTGTCTTGTCTATTCTCTACACAACATTTGGACATCTTGCAACCTGCACACCAACCATGCACAAGTCCTATTGGTTGGTGTGCCTGCATGCCTGTTGGCAGATCCTAAATCATTGGTTGAATCCTTCAGTAGCAAGAGAAGCTGTGAACAATTTAAAAGGAGCGCAGTTCCAAGAGATTCCAGTGAACAAACACCACAGCAAATGAGGCGGAGAAACCACAAAAACTTTTGGGATTGGTGTGCTTCTTAAAGACGTTGATTAATTTGGACAACTCCTGAGACATTGTACTCACCATGGGTGAACCATCCACAAAAACGAAACGTTAGACAATTTGATCAAGTCACAAGTCCTTTCTCTAAAGCTCTTTTCTTTGACGCAGCAAGTCCGTCATGTGCCTCAATCTATGCTCCTACGCTCCACAACTCCGATCTCACTAGAGTCTAGTATAAGTAGAATGCTAGAGTAGCCCTTTGCTCCTAGCAGCGTCCTTGCTCCTAGTAGTACGGCCAGGAGCCCCTAGTAGCGTCCTTGCTCCTAGTAGCGATGAGTAGCGTCCTCTTCTTCCTGTCTTTGTAAGACGGCTAGCTGGCAGCACATAGGTATAAACGGAAGACCTTTAGGGCTGGTGGCACTTCTCCCCCACTGACGGAGGAGTCAGGCCCCGAACCAAGCATGGCGATGCACAGCTTTCGTGAGACAACTGGCGACTCTGAGGTTCCAGGCATGCCCAGCAGGGTCCATGTGAGAGTCGTATCTAGCCCTACCTCAAAGGAAAGGGGTCCAAAGACGCACGCGTTTTGGTTGGAAAAAGAACTGGGAAGCAAAGATCCCAGATTACAGCTAGGCAACTTTGCAAAATGGATGTGGCCCATGGCAAATAGTGGTGGTTCTTCTATGTGGTGAGATTGTGGTGAGCTTCTTGGCTTGGAAAACACTGGGGCAGCAAGCATGGAAATACAAAGCGCCTCAAGGAAACTGGTCGAATCTGGGTAAACCACTTGAGGGTTTGTTGGGCTTCTGGGGCAGTGTGTTTCCTCAAAAAAAACATACACAATACCTTGGATTGTCGGGTCCCATCTCAACTTCCAAGATCTTCCACAGTCTGCGCGAAGATGGCCATCCACAGTTCTAAAACACAGGCTCCCGGGCGTTGTAGTAGCGCACCAAACGCAGGGACTCCAGCACTGAGTCACTGACCTTGACTCCGGAGTGAGACGTTGGGGTCGATGGGGCTCGGCATTTGGGGTCTCAGAAATCTCCTACCAGACTGAAACAGAACAACTGGATGCAAAAATGTGCAAAGTCATTCTTTAGTCTGTGGGTCACGCCCAACTAACACACAAGGGCACAGGCTGGTGAGTTGGTCCTGTTAGGTCTTTCTCTGAAATACGAGCGGAGATGGCATTACGACAAGTGCACAAACATGACAAGTTGGAACTGTGGAAGGCTAGTTGGTCAGTTCAGAATCTTCAACAACACCTTTCTAGGCTTAAGACTCAAGACCTTTGGCGCCAACAGGTGATTTCATCCCCCTTCTTCTTTTTTTGTTCAGTGCCTTTCGAGGCATTTTATAAACTTTGTTGCCTATAACATGAACATTCAGGAGAACTAGCCTATAAAATGCCAAAACGGCATATAAAATGGGGTGGGTGGATTTCAGGATGCTCTCAAGAAGAATGAGACACCAACCAAGTTTGTCCATAAACTGACTCTGTGAGGGATTTGCCGAGTCTAGAAGCAATCAAAGATATCAAAGGCACCTTGTCTATGAGTCTATGAAAATGATCCTGGCGGAAAAATGTGTCAAAAAGAAAGGGAAACAAGAAAAGAGACTGAGTCTGTAACACTGTAGAGTCTGTATATAATATAATTGAGATGATATAAATGCTTTTTCTACAGAAAAGTTTCCTTTTGTAATGTCTGCGCTTGGATGGGTTCACTTCGACCCGTTGAGGAAACGCCGGGGAAACACTGGGGAGAGCTGGGAAGGTGCAGCTGTGCAGCAAAGTGCAAGCGACGAAGTTGTAGGACGTGACACAAAGAATGAAGATAGTTCAGTTTATCAAATGTAATTTTGGATTTTGGATTCCAAGGTCTTCAAAGCGTTCAAAGGAGAACATGGTTACTCTATGAAATGCCGTGTGGATTCGGATTGCCCAATTATCTAGGAAATGTGAAGCGTCCATCAAATGGCCCTGCCAGGATCAACGCGCGAAACGAAAAAAATCTGAAACAGATTGAAAAAGTATATAAACAAGGCCAAACCGGGCCTCACTCATCCAATATGGCCCAAATCTCTGATCCAGTCTGTGCTTGCCCAACCAATGTCTCCTATACAAATGGGGTTCAACGTGCTTGCCATTTTTGTGAGATAAAAGCATCGGCAGGGGGATCTCATCGTCCACCAGTCGTCGCTCGTCGTTCGTGTGTTTTGGGATCTCTTCCGGTCCGGGACCCGGACTTGCACAAAGCCATCCTCGTAGACCTGCTTCCTGGTGGAAAAACACCCGAAGCCATCCGGGTGGTGTTGGGTCGAAACGCGTTTTTTTTTAGTGGGATTCCACCATCTTAATGCAACTACTCTGAGAACTGTTGATAGCAAATGATCATGATATTTAGATGATGGGCCGGCACCGCAGTTGTCGGGTAGCTCCATCTTCAGCTTCGCCCCACGCAGTCGGATTCGGGCTGAGATCTGCGTTCCTTTTCGGGTCTTAGTTCCGTTGGTGAGTCTCAACGGGCATGACTGCAAGTCTCGTGAGTGTTTCCCATGCGCTCCTTGTCAACGTCAAACACCTGCACCCTTGTTGCATGAGGTGCCGAATCGATCCGGATCGTAAATAGGTGAAAGCCTAAGGTAAAGGTTGCCCAATGTATCCTAATTATATAATGGTACATATCGCACATGCAGAATAACATGTTTCAGTTTCTACTGAACACATGCTCACATGCTGACAACGGTGTGCCTATCAAAAACAATGCCCTGAACTCTACCTGAACGATGCAGCTGTTGCAACTTGCCCAGTCCTGCAATCGCGGAAAGCCTTGCACAGGGTACCCATCAGTGAACAGCACAAGCAAAAGGATCGCTTCTATTCTATCCAAGATTGGGGCTTGCTATGTGTCGTTCACTCTTCTTCGGAGAGCAATATGATGCTACGGCCGTGCTACCACTTCAAACAGCAACTGACAGCCAGCTGCCAACGGCCGTCGTTCCGCCTTGGCCAGGCCGTTCTTGAAAGCTTGGGGATCCTGCGGAGGTTCCACCGTTCTGACCGGTCAGAAGTATAGCAAACGGGCGAAGCGCCCGTAAAATGGCTCCAGTTAGGAGCTTAACGAGCTTCACATACTTCCAGTGCTTCTGTCAGCTATTCATACTGTGAGTTGGATAAAAGTTGGATCTATGAATAGCTGCTGGACACTGGGACACTTGGGGGGGGGAGCCCATGAGTTCCTGACCTTTTCACTGCAAGAAAAAAACAGCATCTGGGGATTGACGGAACCAGACCCTCAAGTGTCCACATGTTTCTTAGATGACTTCCTCAAACTCGGTTTGTCCTCCCTTGTTGTTCAGAATGCAGTAACCTCCTCATCACATCCCATGCATCATCGTCCTGGCACCTAGAGGTATCAGGGCTCTGCTGGTAGAGGATCTCTGCTGCCTAGAGAAAACCAAGCAAAGAAGTTCCAAAAAGCTCACACCTGCCGTGCAGCTTCACCGTTTTTGACCATCTGTCGTCTCTCACCGTGTCTAGGTTTGCTAAGCAAAAGGGTAGATCAGGTCTCGGATGGGGAGATTCCGAGAAGTGCCACCAGATGTTCGTTTTCTGCAGCGTTCAGGCCCCAAAACTCCAACACGCCACCCAAAACTTCTGCACAGGTCTTCTGCACAAACGAAACACAGTAATTGACGTTCTGCATCGGTCTTTCATTTTTCAATGTCTTTCTTCCACATTTTTCGGTCAACACAACAGCGACACCGAGCGACTTGCGTCAACACGTCTGCCAAGTCGCTCGGTTGAAGTCACCGTAGATGATGGCCAGCGCCAGGGACCGCAAGGCCTGACACGATCGACCGACCCTACCGGTCTGGCGAGTCACATGTGACCGGTCTGGCGAACCACAGCAGACCCGTGCTCGGCTGATGTGCTCCGCTCTCAAACAGAAAGAACAACCACGATGCCGGCACACCCCACCGATCCATATCACCCCACCATGCGATGTGGATCAATCCAGCTGCTCTGCTTTTCTCAACCTTGGTGTTGAGAGCTGGCCTGTCTTGGTCTAGCACGTGAACCGCTACAAACGGAACCAAGTTGGTCGGGTCTTCTTCAGTGCATCTGGTCTCTGTGCACTGCAGGACTGCCCGCCAAGCCGTGCCCAGTTCCACTTGCCCTACAGCAAAAACAAATTGCCTACAGTATCCTCCAATTAATGCATTCTCTTTCAGACTTCAATGACCGCAATATAGTAGTATATAATATTGATACAATTTGATACAGTTATAAATACATACAACACATATGAGACCAAATCAGAGCATGGAGGAAGTAGCAGTCTTCCGTGGACTTTTACCTTGCAAGACTGCAGAAGGCACGTTGCTGTGGGTAGGTGCGGCAAAGGTGAATGCGTGCCCAATGCTTGGGCGCTTGTCATGGCGCTAACAGCCAATCTTGCTCAAATAACCATCTGTTGATTTGATAATGGGCGCAAACACGTAGTACATCTCCTGGGGGGCTCAATTCCCCTTCTTTGGATCCAAACTTCTCGATGAAGCACTTCACGCTCTTTTTGACCTCATCTGAATCTGCATTCTTCGGGCCAAAGACCCAGGTGACCAACTCATCGCGGTCGATCTTTCCGTCGCTGTTCACATCATATTTGTTGAAGGTCTCCATCATTTCCTGAGGCTTGCTCAAGAAGATTGAAACATGGGTTCAAAACATGTCAAAACAATAAGCAACAATTAAGTGCAGTCATCCTGAAGAATACCAAAGTTGAAGATCGCTTTGTCCAGAAATATATACACAAAACTTGCTGAGTCACCCCTTCGAGAGTCCTGGTGCTGTGTCTGCCATACTTGATCGTTCACCCCCTTATGAACAGATTCAACCCCTTCTTTCACGGAGTTGTAGGCATCCTTGAGCTCTGAGGGAATGGACAGGGACCATAAGTCACTCTTGCCCTGAAGCTCCGCGGAATGCGCAGAGCTGAATCCTGACCTAGTTGGCTTTGCTCCAAGCGATATATAAATAAATCATGGTGTTAACTGTTGCATTAAGGGGAACGCCCCAACAAGAAAGAATCTCCAAAGCTCTGCTAAGACTTACCCAGTTTCATTGGAAAGCACATGTAGAGAGCGCCCAAAAATAGTGTGACTCCCAGCACTCCGAGCACAATGGTCTTGCCCTGGACACGTGGGGATTCATCATCACTGGAGCTGATCATTGGCTGTTCCTCATCGGAGTCACGACGCATGCCGCGCATGAAGACTGCCGGCTGCTTAAGCAAGAACGGAAGTCGACGTGGATGCCGGTGGCTGCCAATTTCGGCCCTTGAGCCACTGTCATCGGACGCAGAAGGCACCTTTGACCTGACGGTACCAAGCCTTTGACCTGGGGGTAGCACGTTTTGACCCTCATCATGAGTCATCTCATCATCTCCACTAAGTCACCACCATACTGATAGCAAACTTGAGCAATATCCCTGATACGTTGCGAAGAGGTTCTTTGCAGCAAGTGTGCTGGGGGCATATGGGTGTGTCTTTTTTTGACGTGCCCGGGCCGGGATGTTTGACTACGGCAAACGCTTCGGAGGTATGCTTCGCCTAAGTCGAACATTCCAGCCCTACATAAACAGGACACGTTAAGAAAAAAACAAACGGCCCGGAAGCATGGCATGGACTGTCAGTTGACTGTGTATATGATGTGAGTATGTTCGGCATACTTGTGTCAGCGAGCTGTGTGACCTGTGATACGGAACAATGTGCATTATTCTCTATCCCGATTCTTGAGGAACTCCAAACCACAGCTATATAGCTACTAGGAACCCGGGCATCGCTACTAGGAGCAAGAAGCTACTAGTTACTAGTAGCTAGAAGCTACTAGGAGCAAAGGGCATCGCTACTAGGAGCAAGGACGCTACTAGGGGCTGCTGGCCTTACTACTAGTAACAACAAGCTACTGGCAACAAGGGCATCGCTACTAGCAACAAGGGGCATTACGACTAGTAGCATTCTTGCTACTAGTAACAAGGACGCTACTAGGGGCTCCTGGCATCGCAAACAACATCTCACGCCAAAACATCGCTGCCACGCCGTCAACATCGTTGCCTCCACCTTCTCGCGTGGCAAAGGAATTGCCAAGCCTTGGATGAGAGTCACTCGCCGAGTGGCCAAACGTGCGAACTTCGAACCAAGGGGTACGTGGAACATGTCTCTCCCACCGAAGACCAGTGAATTGGGGAAACAATAATCGGATCTGAAATGGTGACGCTGGAATAGACCAAAAGGATTTCCAGGCTCATGGTCCTAGATGGCTGAACTATCACAATCCATCCGACACACCAATGGACAAACTTCAGTCTCACCAAGATTGAGACTTCTTCCGCAAACTCAAACAGTCTTCCGCAAACCCAAACGGAATGTTGCCTATACACAGTGACAGTAATCAAGCATAAACAGCGCCAAAACATCGACCAACAAGTACAGCGAAAACCACCCGCGGTCTCCGACGTTGCTCTCTGCCGTTGATGTTCCATCGGGTTCTGGTTTGGACCGGGCTTGTGCGGCGTGGGGAAACACAGAACACCACCGGCTCTATACTGTTGGCCGTTGTTTTCTTGACTGTTTGCGTGAAGCGTGTCGTATAACCGGTCCAACCATGGAAGGCTCCAAACTCGAGGATCCAAAAAAACACCAACATCATCTAACCCCCGTATGTGTCACCATGTCTCACTTTCTCGTCCTCATGTCGCAGTTGCAGAGCCTATTGTGTCACCATGTCTCACCTCGTTTCTTCGCCCAAATGGCCGGCATCAAGGATGATCAACTCGAAAGGTGGACTGTACGATCCTGGGCGCCAGAACGTGGAACGCGGAACCCGCGAGCCGGTCGACATGACCCGACGACCCGCACCGGTAACGAGGGCTGAAATCAAACGCTCCCAGCCCTTAGGGTCCCCCAATAGCAACGGCCTCCAACATAATAGCGATGCCCTTGTTACTGGTAGCTTCTAGCTACTAGATGCTACTAGTAGTAGCAAATAATGCCCTTGTTACTAGTAGCGATGCCCTTGTTACTAATAGCAATAGCCTCCAACCTAATTCGATTGCTTTTGGGATTCCGTTTGGGACTCACTGCTCGCACTTGGCGGCCCCCCCGTGAAAAGGTCTTATAGTTACTGTTCCCACTTCAAAAAGGGATGACTTTTGTACGCGAATACCACTGTGCCAAAACCTGGTTTCCAACAAGAAGAAGGCTGCCAAACTGGAACATATATGTCCTATCTTTTCGTCTCTCAGTTGGTGCATATTTCCTTGCATCTGGACAAAATATACACTGTGTCCACCCCAAAAATAGGACATGCCCCTTACAACAGCTCATTCGCCATCCCCAGCCAGTCTCGAGTCAGGTCAATGGTCAATCAGTCTGAGCTTGCAACGTGCAGCGTTCCTCAGGCGGCTGGACAGTCGGCCCTCGGCAAGCAGAAACGGAAAACAACATCAATTTAAGGGCACACACGTTAAAAAACATATTTTGTGTTCCCTTAAATAATCAATTAATTATTGTCAAAACATATTTTATGATTGTCTACCTGCGTATCACATAGTTGTGTGCACGTAAAAACATGCGTACTTGAACAAAAATAACTGAAACCAAACCCCTGAAAGGTCCTTCCTCCCAAAGTCTTAGTCGGAAAACATCATCTAAAACCTCCAAACAATGGCAGCATCCAGAAAATTGTTAGTCTTGTCACACGCTGAGGGCCCTGCGAGCCACGAATTCGTGCTCTCTGTATCGGCCTGGAACCACAACAGCCCTGGTTCCTCCATTCGACACCAAAAAATGCAACAACATTTCATATATTTATCAAATCATGTTTTTTGGATTCAAGGCAGGTAGACTCTGTATTGCTGAAACATGCGTCCACTTTCTATAGTTGGAATATGTTGGAATATCTAAGAGAACAATTGTCCGCACTTCAGTGAACTGTTCCAACTTTAACCTGCCGCACGTCTGCATTTATGTTCCGCCCTGCCCCCCCCTCCCACAACATAAGACAAATTACTTTGTTCAAACAACATCTTATTATCGTATCAGATTCCGAACAGATCCGAACAGGTACACAGGTTGATTCCTTTTTGCCAATCAGTTGCTGCTTCCCATCTCACATTGGGATCATTGGGTGTTCCGTTTTCGACTCTGTCTGCGACTGAAGCCATGCACTTGTTTCTTCATCAATGGTTTCAACACAACACAAAGTATGCGCAGTTGTCACGTGTTATTGCCTGCGACTCGCTGCTAGCATCCTGCAGCCTCAAAATCACAGCGCCCTGCTGACATTAACTTTCACCAGTGACCGATGACCAGCGACCAACACTTCAGCTCGGTCATGGTTCTTGACCGATGTCTGCATAAACCAACTCTCGGATGCTTGTGGAGACCGGATGCATTGGAATGTGGCTTCCGGCTCACCCGAGTGGATTTATCATGGACCCCATCTAAACGGCATGTTGGGGGCCGATGGGTGCCAGTGTCACTAGATTCTCGAACCTTTCTCCATCTCATGTCTCATTGACTCATCATGTCTCTGTGGCTCAGGTTGCGGCTTTAACATCACGTTACCAGGATGCAAGTCCTGAGAAGCCCAGGCTCTGTCTGCGTTGCGAAAAACGAGTGGGCACCGGGGCACCGAAGGTCCAGGCTGGGAAAAACACATCCTACTATATAACCTTTGAGTTTGCTTCTTGCACAACACTGACCATTTGGAGGATTTGTTGACGTTGAACTCGTCCTTATGCACCTCACAAACAGTTTCCAAAACCATGGCACTTGAAAGTGCCACCACCTTGCACTTCCAACTTTTATCAACATGCAGTATATTACATTATCGTGTGCATTCATGCCCCAACCGGGAGCCAGGTGGCTCCCTGTTCGGGCCTGTTTGTTGGGGCGAGCCGAAGCATTCGGGCCTGGGATTGGGCCCCCGAGCTCCATGGATAAACTGATCATGGAAGATCATGCGCATGTACGCAGCAAGGCCTCGCCAAACAAAACGGGTGCTGCGCCCGCTTTTGATTTTGTGAAAGGGCGCATGTTGCAGATCCGGCAACGGGCACCGTTTTTGGCCCTAAGTATGGATCTAGGAATCTAGTGGTTTCCTTTTCCACCTGTCTTACCATGGATCTATACTAGGCCTTAGAATTGACTGAGATGGGCATCCTTAGACAAATGATCATCGTCCACGTCTTTACATCTCCTTTGCCGGGTGCTAGTTAATGCTTTCCTTGCCTGGAGGTTTCAAAAGCGCACAACATAAGATATAGATATATATATATATTCTTATATTTTTTGCATAATTGAATACAATATGTACGATATATACTATATACATGAACACCACCATGTGACTACATGAGTGCGCATTGGATTGGGAAGCTCCTAATAATTACTCCCTGTAGTGGAACATAGTAAGACGGAATATTTTTTTTAACATTACACCCCGGGCCACGGGCTATACACATGTTCCATGGTCGATTGTACATTTGTACCAATCTGCTGCGGGGCGGTTTCGCATCTGGACTGCAGTTTCTGCCTATTGCACATGGGGGCATCTTTCAAGGAGATTTCGTGGCAGGCACAGCACTTGGTGCCCTCAGATGCTCACCCTCTCACTCTCTCACTCTCACCCTCACTCTCACACACTCACACGCTCACACTCACACTCACTCTTCACTCACACTCACATTCGCACTCACTCTTCACTCACACTCACACACGCACACACTCACACACACTGACTCACTCACATTCACACTCTCACTCATATTCACGCTCGCACTCACAGTCACACTCACACTAACTCACTCTCTCACCCTCACTCACTCACTCACTCTCACTCACATTCACACTTGCATTCACACTCACCCACACCCGCACCCTCACACTCACACTCACCAACGCTCACACTCACACTCACACTGACACTCAAGCCACAATCACCACCGACGCCACCATCACCACGATCTCCACCTTCGATCATCACCACCATCACCTCTCTGGACCCAAATGCGTCTAGATCTCTAGACTTTCTGCTTATAGACCTCACACACACTGTTTAGGGTCTCTTGCCGGGATAATTTAAATGCATATATACTGTAGATTCTAAAACTATGATTATGATTGTATATGATTGTATCTGTAGTGGTCTGTCAAGTTGAGAGTGCTCTGTTTGCCCCGGGTCCACAGTGAGCGGCACTGGGTTCTCCACTGTCAGTGGCAATTCTGGAGCTCATTTCCTGGAAGAAAAAGCTTGGCGGAACTATGGCGCAGGAACATTGACAACAGCTTATTCCTTGTGTGTCTCTACTTGGTAAAATCAAAGGCTCTTGTACAAAGGTCCATGTCATTGTGCCACTAATGTCAATGCCACTAATGATATGTCTCGGGTATATCTAATGACCAGCAACAGTGGATGATGATGGTTGGAAAAGGCTTGTCTCTAAAATGGTGACAGTTGTTTACCGACCCGTAAGATATGTCACTGTGCCATGATCACTGCTACTACTGCCACTACCCACAGAAGAGAACAGCCTGGAGTCCGACCGTCGACCGCCCCGCCTGTGGGATCCCCAAAAGCCGCTGGACGATCACCTGTGGGATCCACGACCAAGCTGCCCATATGGCACGGCCATGTACACCCATGCATCAAACATCAATGATCAATAATGTCTTGGTTCAACCCTGTTGGAACACACAACATGACATCCATAGGTGTTTGAGACTGACTCGGTCCTCAAACCCATGATGGGGCCACACAAAAGCACTTGCTCCAAACTCCCATACGCACCGAATGCTGCGCAAGGGTGGTCTTCTCGTCGCTGGTCTGGCCCTTGCAATGGCCGTGGGTCGTGGGTGCGAGGGTGGTCTCTCAGATTCTCTCAGCGTAGACCAAGGCCCACGGAAACCTACGGGAATTCACTGCACCACTTGATACATATATACAAAAAAACATAATATATATTTATATACACATAAAATATACAAAACTATACATACATATACTATTATATGCTACATGTGGAATTTTGGAAGCCATGAAAAGCCTAGACATTCCAAGCATTGCCGATGACATTCACATCTCTGGAGGGCCAGGCTTGATTGTATTGTGCATCCATGTTCAAAAATGGAGTCATTCTATCCTTTTGCATTTGCGCTAGACCGCTAGAACTGCTACTCCACCTTTCTCGCACGAGCTGCTTAACACAGGAGACTTGTTCGATTCCGAAACCACTGCCCTGTGCGGACCCATGTCAACCTGTACTTGTACTGCTGATCGCTCGGAGGTCCTCTCCAATCGCTCTCCACTGATCGCTCCACTGTTGGGGCTTGGTGGCCAATGTGGAACTAAGGTGAGCACGAACGCCACTGCGTCTCGAAAGACCCGCGAGAGCCTCGTGGTTCGGGTGAACACAAAATCTCAATCCAGGCTCTTTTTCCTTGACCCTAAAATCACGGAAAAGGCATGTGGAACCTGGTGGAATGGGGAGGTCTTCCTCCTCCCTCCATCTTCCACCTCCAGGTCGGTGAGTGAATCATCTTCGATCGCCTCACTGGTCGTATCTTGTCGTTACTTATTGCATCTTATTACGTACTTGTGGTCCCTCTCCTGGCGGGCAAATCAAATCTGCCAAGACTAAGAATTCAAAACAGAGTATGGATTCAATGATGGGTGTCCTGGAATCCCATCAGGTCCGAGTTTGAGTTGCCAACTCCTGCCCCATCTCACGCGAGAGGACCAGGATCTCTTGCCTGAGGCAGGTGCGGAACGAACGCTTTGGGATTGGCCCGGGAGCTATTCTAGGACTAGCAGCAACTGATGTACAGTAAGTGATTCTCCATGATTGACCACCAAAAGGCTGGGGCTAGGCTAGGCATATTGCTGGACTTGACGTCATCACTTGACTCGATCATTGTGTGGCCGCTAAAAATGCTGTTGTTGCATACCGGGCTGTACCAAAAGAAAAAAACAATCAAATCATGTCAAATGCTCATATTTGATCAACTCTAAGTATACAGTAGTTGTTCTTGTTTTTCAATTCAACTGTTCCCTCCCCGAGCCATATCCGCTGGAAAAAACGCATATATATATATATGTATATATACGTTCTATGACCTTAGCTCTTAGCCATGAGGAGTTCTCCTATCGCCACTATCTATGACACTGAGCGTATCTCTCACAAGTCCCTGGCGATGCGTAGAGTGGAGATGGGAAACGAATGGACCTGGGCGCCAATGCTCAACTTCTGGAAGCCAAAGCATAAGAAAGAGCTATCAGTTGACCACCAAGTAGCTTGAAACGGCAATCGTTTTGTTTTTGGTGATGTGTGTGTGTGTTCTACTCTGAGTACATGTCTTGCGAAGTCTGGTGGGGGGATTTTACAAGCACTTTGGATACTGATGCGAATGTCATGTCAAAACGCTGTCTTTTCGTACATGTTCAGCTGGGACAGGTCGGCAAAATCTAGGCCAGTGCCGCTACACGTTAGTTCTTTCTTAGAGATTCTTGGGATCTCATGATCAACGTTGGCGATCTTAGTTTTACCTACTAACGTTGTTACATACATCAAGAGCATGGTGATCTTCCAGTGGCATCACTCACCGGGACCCCTCTATGACACCGAGACACCATGCTCCTGATGTGAGAAAGAATGCAGAAAACATCCCAACATAGAACACACAGGGTCACCCAGGGAAGACAACATGACAACATGCGAAAATCGCCCACCAAGAGCCAGACGTAAGCCCTTTGAAGTTGCATTGAAATTGCTGCCTTGGCAGCTGGCCGCAGGTCAAACAGCTGGGGAATTGAAGGGCAATCATGTACTTGCCCCAGTAACCAAGTGGGTCAGTGATTGCCAGTGTTGCCTCACTGCATCTAGGAGCAGACAAATAAATGGCGACTCTGGTCACGTTCTCCAGCCCGAACCGATCTAGTTATCATCACCTTCCGCCCGTGAACAGGTGCGAACAGCAGCTAAGGTGTGCATACAAGCGTTGACCCCTACGTAGTGTTATCCAGTAACTGACTGACTCTTCAAAGCATCCGTTGCACATGATGGTGCATCAAATAGCTTGAGGCATGAGGTCTCGACAAATGCGAGGCCTCTGTTCGGAAATCCTGGCACTGCGCATTGATGGTGGCAAAAGACTTTTTGTACAGGCCTTAGGAGGCCCAGTTTGCATCAAAACCACTGAGATTTGGTGTGATCTTGCACTGAGATTATCATGCAGGTCCTTTCCATCTATTGCACTGGGTGCCTCTTTCTGAAGTGATGGTTCCGAATTGGACAACATTCTGATCAGGAGACAGAAACACCAGTGATCTAAGATTCTTCCTGTTGAAGCTCTTCAAGACATGTTTGCCTGTATCCTGAGACGGTCTAAATTGGGAACATCTTGCACAGCTCGACTTTGCGGAAGACATCCACCGGATGCCATGGCAACCCTATTTGAAGACTCCTATGTACAACATCTCGCAGATATTGCAATCACGAAACAAATACTTCAAAAATCTTCAACATTAAATACAGTACTTTCTTTAATCAGTTGGCGGCGGGGCTGTTCCTTAAACATACATTTGCTTCATTCCTTCCCGGGTGTTGTCTGACAAACGATCTTCCCTCCGGGCGCACCGTCTGCATCTGCACTTGCTCACAGAACTCCTCCGCTGCCTTTCCTAAATGAAGCCTAGGAGCAGTCAGCTTGGTTCAATTGGCTTTGAGTTGAACATCCTGCCCTTGGAATGCAGGCATAGAAATACCACTAGGATAGATTCTAGATCGTTTCTGGGGTTTTGCTTGGTCTGCCGACGACACGTTGCGGTGCGATGTGAACATTTGGAGCGATATGGACCGGCGTTAGTGTGACGAAGCAAAAGGCGCAACACAAAAATGATATAAAAATGCAAGCCGCCAAAAATTACTTAAACATAAACAAACCAATAGTTGCTTGATTGACAAAACCCCGTTTTTCGCGAAATCTTGTTGCACGAGTCAAACGAGATCGAGTCTGGGATCCTGCACCCTTTGGGAATCCAAAGAGACTGACGCGTTTTCGCAGGACCAGATCCAGCCCTCATGGGAGATCCATCGAGTCTAACTGTTCCCGGAAGCATTCGGCCGTCCTAGTAACCAACATCTTGAACATCCTTACAAGTCCAAGCCCCCTCCAAAGCCTAAGGTCAGCTTTAAACCACTCGTTGCCGCAAAACCAGACTCCAAAACTCGAAGAAAAGCCGGCCAAAGCCATCCCAAGCCCGAAACCGATCCATAACCTCTTGCTTCTTGTCATGGGAAACCCGTGAAACTTCACCGATTCCCTTAATGGTTCACCGAACCGGACCTGACTCGGCCCCCCTGACAAGCGCAAGGGCTCCAGCGAGTCGGCCCAGCTACTGAGGCCTTCTTGGCCGAAGGCATAGGGAGCGCATGGCACGGCATTTCCCATTGTAAACAAAGAAAAGGAACATGTTCAAGGGCGGTTTCAATGATTAATCGTGGTTGTAAATTATAGTTAACAACTTAAAAAAAAATATATATAGTATTATAGATTCATAAATAACAGCTCACTGTTACAACCCACCAGTTTAAACAAAGTCTGGGTTTTGGAATAGCATGCTGTGGCGTAAGAAAGCGCAGCAGCCCTGCACCAAAGAGGTCCAGGTTCTGTGCGTTGAAGCATGGAGAGACGACCGTCTAGCGAAGTCCCTCTGACATTCTCGGCGCACTCCCTCAAACTAACATACCAAGCACACGTAGAAAGCCACAAGAGTGGAACATCACCGTGAGACCTGTTGGCGACATCTGAAGACCTTTCTGAGAGCCTAGGGCCTAGGACCTGCTTGCCTCTGCTTGTGGAAAACCGTGTCGAGCATGCACGAGGATCTTCTAGCAAAGGACTGCATAAGTAAGTAGGAAAACACACTGGTGTTTGCTGTTTGCATGACTCTTGCATGATTTGTACTGGTTCCACTACTTATCAAACATCTTGTCAGTTCCCAAAACCATGCCTACTTGGGCCCGGGCGCAGGAGCCAGGCCAAATCAGCTTCGAGCAAGTGCTTGACCCCTGGCCTTTAGCACGGAGACGGAAAAGGGCTAAAGGTGTGGAGGGGTCCCGCAAGCACCTACAAAACTAGCGAAATACCGATGCCAACCACCAAGACCACGCAGCACAAATGTGTGCAACCACAAGCGAAGGAATAGCAAATGAAACAGGCTATCAATAAAAGCCGGTGAATTTGAGAAACAACAGCAGCAGCAGCAGCAACAGCAACAACAACAACCACGATGACGAGGACCGCAACCACAGCACGGACACAATATAATGGCCAGGATCCAATGCCGGTGGTTCTGGGACATTCTGAGACCACTGGATTTGTCATTGTTTATGCAAGGCTCCACACAGGTGATTGAGCATTACTATACATCAAGGTCTACAACAAATTTGGAGTCAGCGCAGAAACTCATCGAGGACTTGAGATGAGGATTCCTTATTTAATATATATATATATATTAACTATGTATATATATATATTCTATATAGCTCCATATAACATCAACCATCATCAACCTAAATTCACACGGGGATCCTTTCCACCTCAGTCTCGCTTCCATTCTTTTCGCTGTTTCGCCTCATGCACTTCACCGCCACCTCTGTACCATCTTTCAACGTGCCGAAGTAGACCTTGCGGTCGCCGCCGAAAGGTGAACCCACCACGGTGGCGGCGAGTGTGGCCGTTGCAAACCACCAGGCACGAGGGAGGCACGAGGCTTCAGAATCCAGATCAGTCTGCCCTGCAGGCGTGTACCTGGTCTGCTTTGACCTTTTCAATCCTTTATTATTTCCTGCATATAGTACTTTGTAGAGCCGTGAAAGCCTTCTTGAAGCTTTGCGGAGGCACGTCTTGGATGAACATATCGCACGAGACATCACACGCTCCACTGCTGCTTACCATCAAACGAGTCATCTCAAAAGAAGAGGGGTTTATGAGGCTTCTTTCTGCAAGCTTCTTGTGAAGACAAAGCGCCCCAAAGTTCTACTGTTATTATATTTTGGTAGAGCCTTGAAGCCGGAGTTCAACAAGCAGGTTCAGGTGCTATCAACGATAGTATCAGTCTGTATGTATGTATCAGTGAGAATCGCGCAGCCGACTCCTCATCCTTCGCTCGTGTAAACGCTACAGGCCTTCGACTCACATGGAATCAAATGGAATATATGAAATGGAATATCACATGGAAGACTTTCCAACCACAAAACGGGTTGGTAGGAACCTGCGTCCGATTACCCTAGCCTGGCCTCTGCCATGCTCCCGCTCGCATATGGCCTGCACATGGAACCCTGCACGTGGTGTTTCAGTGGTTCACCATGGTGTCGATACGCGGACCCCCCCGAATCTCCCAGTTGCCATACCCTTCGTCGAAAGGTAACATGGAGGTAGCCCTTACTAAGGTTACAATGCACCAAGCGAGAGCAGCCCAGAATGACGTGCAGCTCCTAAACTGCGACATTTGGCTCTCACGGATCACTGATCCATGCACTCATGTTCCTCCCCAAATCATCTACAATGGTGTTGGTTGTTTATGAGAAAACGACATGTTGAGATGATTATAGATGATTCTACATGGTTTTCTATAATCATCTACATGGTTCTACAATGGTGTTGGATTGATTAGAGAACCCTCCTGAACTCGCGGGGGGGCATGGATTGCAGGTCCCGAACTCGCCCCGCTCCTCGAGTCCAAGGACTCCACATCCATCTCGGCATTCCGTAAGGAACTACACACCTCACGGCGTCAGCTGGGGGGTTTTCATCCAGATCTGCGCAACTCTTGCTGGGTGAAGTTGGAGGAAGGGACAGCCAAAGGGGAGTTCGAGGATTTTCTTGAGTGGAGTTAGCAGCTGTTCAGATTTCGATGGGTTGCTGAGGTGGGCCAATCCAACATAATCCAACCAGCCAGAATGCAACAAGGCATCTGAAGTTGCATCAACAAAAGTAACAGCAACAAATAGGACTTTCATTAACTGGATTATGAGGGTCCATGGTCGGCTCCGATTAATCTCGGTTCCCAGAAGATGCACAAGACTGCAGCGACATGGCGAACATCACCTGCAAACATGATACTCTCCACCCTCTGCTGGCCTCGGCAGGCTCGATGGTCTTGGACCTCGTGGGCTGACGGCAGGCTTTCCGAGTCAAGGGATGATGCACTATGAGCTCCACATCCTTCCATCAAGTGAATGTAGTTGCTGCCACCCACTTAAAGGTCCACGCGGAGAGGGAAGCCACAAATGAGTCCCAAAGGTTACTTGGAACCAACAGAAATGGACCAATGTTCATCAATCCCATCCAGCGTGCCGCCGATTAAAACTCCAAGCCCCCAAGTCGAAGGAGGACAAGAATATCGGTCCACCCCTCTCCAGACTAGTCTTGATCTTCCAACCCTTGGAGTAGAAATGCTTGGCTGCCCCCCTGTCTTATCTGTCTTTGAACAAACGCACAACAAAGGAACAATAAACGTTAGGATGCAGCTGGACAATCCGATAGTCCTATATTGCCTCACTCCCACAGCAGCACCAAACCGAACTGCTTGAGGCTGGAGACCAGGGGGCGCTCACCGACTCGTGCATGCCTCAGTTCATGAAACCAGCAAAGAACGTGGTGGATGCACATGTGGCCAGAGCTAACAAAAATCGGGTATCCCAGACTGGAACACTCCAGACCCCAGACTCGAAACCTACTTAGTACATGGAAAGCACGGACATAAAGATTTTGAGACTCAAATCCATGGGTCACAATGTTATTACACCAAAATGTTAATAATACTAAAATCATCTAAAATCCACGGGTCCTTCGGGTTTCGAGCCATCGTCATGCTGAAATTCCATGCCTGGCTTGATCTGGGATCCGCACGGCCTAAGGCAGCACAAACGGCATCCGGAAACCTCGTTTGGGATGTCGAGGTAGCAAGTGTGAGCGGCCGGGACGTAGTAGTAAGGGGCAAATATTGAATCCAAGACCTAAGAGCCCACGGCCACATCTTCGGTCTATATGTTGAACTCATCCACAAAAAACTTGACGAATCTTTAGGACAGGTCAAGCCACGTCCTATTCAAACAAAACTGCCATGGGTCGTCTGTTTTCCATATCGGTACAGCGAGTGTCCCGGTCGCGATCGATCTGATGCTCTCTCATCCCCTATCGTCTGTAGGAGTAGACTCTGACTCACGAGCATGGAAGTGGAAATTGACCGACCATGTTGCTCTATTACAACAGGGAGTTCCGTTCTTTATGCTAGTGAGTCGGAAGAAGCACACTGCTGGTTAGACATGCAGGACCTTCTCACAGACTTGGCCCCCAGCAGGTCCCTGCGGGTGGCTGCCCATTGGGCCAGCCTCGGTCGAACCCGAGGAAAACCTGAAGGAACTGGTCAGGGATACCGGAATGTCTCACTAAAGCATGCTGTTCACAGTGGACTCCTCTGATCTTTGGCCAACCAAGAGCTTGACATAGCTTGACTATACATCATAAAAGTCGGGACCTCCCTCCTTGAATGAGAGCCAAAATTTGATCCTAATGATACCACATGGTCGTTCCGTTACGTCTTTGTCTCGTTTCGCTGCCGGAAAAAGGGCTCAAAACCGCAAGTTCCAGCTGCAAAATCGAAGTGTTCCATGACATGTCTAGTCGGGAGCGGTTGTGCACTCTACACCGCTTTAAAGCGGAGTGTTGAGTACGCATAGCTTCAGTACTTGCTCATGTGCACCACCTGCATCACACAAAGTGTTTCAGCATTGCGGCAAACCTGCCAATTGGTGGGCCATGCCCATAGCATAGTGTGGTACGTTGTGTCTGTGAACCGTTGCAACTAGTCCTCGGGTGGAGGTGCCCGGCAGAAAAGCGTCGTGGGCTAGCAGCTGTTGGCCGGTGCGCTTTCAGCTTCTTTTTCTCGATTGCTTTTTCTAAACCACAGGCAGGGTCACTTTGGACCAGGTACTCTGCACGAGCCAGGCCCTGCCAGTTCCTTGAAAAGATTGCAGCCAACGACATCTTGAACGAAAACAAATGAAACTAATAGATGTCGAAGCCCCAGGTGGTGCCGTACCGAAGTCGACTTGACCACAGGCTCCTCCTGTTTGAAGTAGTACTTGCCATAGTACTGTGGCCAAACCAAACTGTTTGGAAGGAACAGTCTTGAGTCATTCTCCTGTTTTCGCAAACTGCAGGAGTTGGATAATCTGGCCCCTTTGGTCTGCAAGGCACTGGCTGGCCTCAGTTCGCGTCCCGCTCTCGTAGCTACGACAGGCAAAACACACCGTCAATGGTGTGGTGATTGCCAAAGGCGGTGCGTCCACTGGGTGCATAAAGACCTCACAAACGGAGGGCTGATCTTTACCTTTACCTGTGAGCTGGGTGGAGTACAGTTGAGCTCCTCAGTTCAATCATGCGTGTCCGTGTGAAAGCGAAAAACAATGAACAGGCCGCTTGATTGGGGTAGGATCCAGCATGTATATAGGCGTCAAAGGCCGACAAAATCATTCCAAATGCATTGACCGATCTGTTGTTGTATAAAGTAGGACTCTTGGTTCTACAGATTCCTTGCCAAAGTGGCCAGTCTCGAAAGAACGGATCTTTTGTTGAACACACCACATTTGCCAAAATGGTCCGTGTTTCAACTTATGATCCATTGCCATGTAGGTATATACGTGACTGACCTGTTCGTGCGAAGTGGACGTGTTTATACGTGTTTGGGATTTTCTCGGTGTTCGATTCCAACGTGGGGGCTCTGGGAGTGACACTGTCTTTTATCTATGAGTGGGATCACCATATCATGTGCAACACAACAAACTTTGTTTCTCTCACCACCTTCTCACTCTTTCTATTTCCCTCACCACCCAGTTTCTCGTTGTTCCTTTCTCTCTCTCTCTCTCTCCCTCCCTCCCTCTCCCCCTCCGTTGGGGCATTGCCCCATAGAGGTCCCCCACAAACAATGCACCACCAAGTGTATGAATGACAAACGCACATTAATGAGGGCCGTTGACGCTGCCGGTCTGAGGGCGCCACGCAAAGGCCTCGGATGCGGCACGAGACGAGGCCACGCGTCTGGAGACTAGGGAGTTCAAGGGCCAGCACCCATTCAAGCCAACAACAGCACGATGACGATTATTTCATAATAGTGTACTAAAGGCAAAATAAGCAGCCATTTGTCGCGACGAAAACACTAAAAGCTTTCAGGCTGGAAAGGCAGTGGCCTTCGCAAGGAGGTTGGCAAGGGCAAGGAGGCTTTCACATTGAACCCTTGCGGATTTTGAGGTGCAAATGGACCTCTGCTCAGCTCCGTTTCATCAAACCCGCGAATGGTTCTGGGGGAGCAACATTAGCAGCCCAAGAACTGCTAAAGGACTGAAGCAGCGAAGCCAATTGCATCATGATACTTGTATATATAACATGCTATGCATCCATGTCTTGCAGACTGCCCCGTCTCATGCACTGCGACACTCTGGTTGAGAGGTCCAATCATTATTGGAATGCAAAACAACAGCCCCATATGCTGTCCATGGATCAGTCTTCTCGTACAATATATGCAACGACTTCATACTGGAAAAGCATACATAATAGGATCATATATATATATATAGAGAGAGAGGCATCTGTGATGAATACTGTAGGTGCTTCTGCACACACTCCTGAACACAGAACCCCCAAATATGGTTCAACATCCAACACGTAATTGCTTTGCATGCATCCGCCCACATCCACCTGAGGTATCTACGAGGCCCGCTTTGACCCATCTCAATCCCGATTGACACCAGCTCAGCACCATCTACAAGCCAAATAGCCGCCCGGTCGGCTTGCGTGAAGCCACCTGAAAAGACCGATGGCTCGCTGGGCTGGACCGCCGACATCCACCATGGTGATGGGGGTCTTTGATGGTGACCCGGTGGCCTTGCGCATTGACCCACCATCAAACATGTTCCCGGATGATCTATATGTTTGGATGTTGCTGATGTTGCCAGCGCCCCAACAAATTGTGCTTGAGTTGGCCTGCCATTTCCGTTCCATGATAGCTTCCCCCCATTGGCCTCGTAAACATCCGCGTTCCAATCGCCGCCGGCGACGAGAGTGCGTGCACCTGCGTTGGAGGGCGTCACCACACTGGCACTTTCTGTAGGAATCCTGCCAAAACCGAGTCATGAGCATCCGAAGGCAAAGGGCAAAGGAACCTCACCTTCAAAACTCCGGATAACTTGTTTGAGGGGAAGTCCAGCCCAAACATACCGGGGGACCACAATGTCAGCAATTGTAGGTCTTTCTCTCAGAAGAGAACAGCACTCAACACACACACAATCCGCGTCAGCCAGCTCAGAACTCCCTACCTCTTACGTCGCACCACTTTTCTTGTGGGGGAAAGTTGAGGCCTGATGATGAGGCGCTTGGTTTTTTGCACAACTCCCGCTCCAACAAGAAGGTTGGTGGGGTCACCGGCAGTCTGGTGAGTCTAGTGTTGACTTCGACCAAAGAAACATGCAAAATACTTTTCGACCATCAATGAAGCTAAGCCTGCAGCCTACTCTAACAAAGCAATTCGCTAACTTCTTGAACTTTCACCACATTGCATGAAGGCGAATTCAATCAGTTCGGCCACGTGCAAAACACTGTGGAGCCGGCCTTCCGGCCCGTCCGGTCCCCGACACGTGGGGTCGGACGGAAACGGCATCGACCCATTGACCCGCCGCCTGGTAGATCGGAGGCGATCTGCTCAAGCACTTTGGTGGCCAAGTCCTGCAAAGGGTTGGGCAGAACTGCTTGGAGGTGTATAGAATTGTTATCAATTGTTGGTGACCTTTTCACATCATTTGTCAAGTTCATCTTCAGCCAGGTTCTGTTGTGGCGGATTCTTTCTTCGGCCAACGCTTGGGGCAAATAAGTATGGCTAACCAACCACAGAACGGCGGGGACACACAGCATGGCATAGTTCAGAAGTGATTTTTTCGATTGTGTTCTCGGTTGGCTAAGTACATGCATGACTTATCGAACCCTCAGCCGGGTTGGGAAGTAGCCCCAACATGCCTCAAGGATATGTCCTAAACAACAAGTACTAATCTTCTCTTCTTGTACAACACCATAGCTATTGAAATCAATTGAGTAATTGCTATTGGTACCTGAGTCCTACAGAAGGAAAACAAACTCCTATGCAATCCTGGTTTTGCGGTAGATCTGTTCATGTTGGAGCAACTTGTTTCCTGTGAGTAGCCAGGAACCCTCGGATTTGAACCCATGGGAGGCAAAAGCCGTCCCCAAGCCAAAGCTCCTCGTTGGCTTTTGGCGCTACCGTCTTCCCGACCACCAGTGGCACATGGCAGGACCTGCACAAGGGCTGGACCACTGACATACAACCGCACAACACGCAGGCAGCTACGTGCCCGGCACCATCCCGTTGAACAATCTGCACTGCACTGTGCACCGATGTCAACTGACCAACTAAAGTGGCGAAAAATGACAAGTGTGGGTCCCAAACGGAACCCTATGAACCATGGGGAACCTCGTGGGATGAGAGCTGCTCGGGCTAGAGCCCCCCACCGTTTCCAAGCCAAGCAGTTGACCAGGGCCCCGGGCACAAACCAGGTGTCTTGCTGCCTGGCGGCCATAAAGAATCCTGGGATGAAGCTTCACATCAAGCTCTTTCCATCTAAAACCCAAGAGGAACCCGAAGATTCATGAAGATTCCGCCTCCTGAACCTCCGCTTTTCACGGTTCTGAGGCTTGGACGGAGTTTCTTGTTTTCTGCAACTTCCACCTGCAAATAGATGGGATCAGGGAAACAAAAGATCTTCATCTTCAAGTGATGTTGGGATGCGCATTGTGCAACCAGTGTAACTATATAACTCCTGGAATGGGTGTTTGGTTGCCGGTCGGTGCCCACATCCCTTCTCCAGCGTGATCTCTCTAGGCCCTGATTCCCGCAAACATTTGGGTACGACCTTCGCACACCCAAGAAGAATATCTGACATCACTAAAGGTGTCAACTTGACTGTTGAAGCTCAATGTCTACCATTGTCTGCTACTTAACAGTTATATAAACATATTTTTTCTCTGATATGTATATCATGGATTGGCACGAAGAAGTCCTTAATCCCTGATCTCCGCTGCCTGTGCTTCTTGATCGAAGGGCTGCTTCGACACGATGCCGGTGATGGCATTGCACTTGCTACCTCAGCCATACGCACACATTGAGGAAAGCCAGTGGACCGAGCTTTGCTTTTGCAACCAATCATCTCACAGGGTTGCACAGAAAGAGGATCAGCATACTCTAACCGACTCTCAACGGAGAGAAAGCCACTATATATAACGGCCATTGCTGCAGCGGTGTTAAGCAGCAAAGGCAAAGCATCAAGTATGGCAACCTGGGGACACTACGGCAATTATGCATTATAGACATGTAAAAGCCTACCCAATTTACCACAGCTTTTCAATTAGAGTCATCCTCCAGGCGCTTCCCACCATATCAGATTGCAAGCTAATCCCACCGTCTCTTGAGCTCAGCCCAGCCACTGTTTTCATTGGCTTGAGAAAACAAGGCGGTCCACCTTCGCCTGAATCGCTTCATGGTCCATGTGAGACAAGAGCAATATCAGCAAACTGGGCCTGAACATGTATGCCCTCATGGATCCTATGCTGCACCAGGTCGAACAGCGGGAATATTAATACAGATCACCAACAATACCTTTGAACATAATACATATATATATATATGTGTATATACTGTATATATACAGTATATAGAAAGACGAAGGGATCTGTAACACGCTCCATGACGAAGGATTCATTTCCACAACCCGTTGGTCCACTCAGTTGCCTTCTACCTTGAAACCTACTATATACAGGGATCACAGAATTGGGAACCTCACCAAGACGCTGCCTGTTCTGCCTGTTGACGTTCACCTGCTCCCCAAGACGTCAGAATTGGCTGTTTAGGGGAAAGGCCGTCAGAACTCTGAGTCCGTCAGGTCCACCTGCTTGGAACTTGGAGCAGCCGAGAAGCTGATCGCATTCTTCTTTGACCTTCAGCCACAGAAGCCGCGTTAACGGCGTAAACGTGTGCTTTTCAGAGTGTGAGAGTGCACCGGCGGGTCAATGTGGTAGAAGGGCGAACTGTTCCGAACTACTTTCGTGGTGACGTATGATGACTCAAATCCGAGTCAGCAGGCTCCAATTGATATGCCTCATAAATGCCTCAAATCGTAAAAAAAAGAACATATGAGTACACGTATAAATACAACTGTAACTACAGTACATATTATGCATACAACAACATAATATGATACTGTAGCCAATGCACGTAGCACAAACATGCACAAACGAGCTTTTAACTATTGGACCCCATGAAATTGTCTGAATCTGCCACTTCATCTCACCGTGCTTCAGCATCCCAGGCATCACACATGTGTGACATGTGGACATGGCCAGGAAACATCCAGCCACTAGTCATAGAGAAAGGAAGAAGGGCTCCAGATAAGGTGCAAAACTGCCTCTATCTCATATGAGACATGACGAGAGGGTGTGCACGACAAATCAGCCAGATTCTTTTCCACACCCGCTGCCCTACATTCTATAATGAACGATGCAGTGAAGCCAAAGTGAATGTTTAGCTAGTCGTATTGTATACAGTAGGTTTGGTGAGTGGTTGCTAGCCGCTAGCCAATGCCGAGTGCAAAGGGCCTTGGCCACCACATCCTTGTTCGCTTCCTGCAGTAAGACCACGCCATCACAGTCCTCCAGAAAGTCCCGCACTTTTGTCCAAATGAGGTCGATGTGGCCCCTGATGGCCTAAGTGGCTTGGCTCTTCCGGGCTAAGCGGCTTTGCACACGCGTGGCGTGCGGCACTCCTCGACCTCGCAAGAAAATGTTTATGGATTATATGTATGCTAGGCTACACTTACAACCTCTCTCTTGGCATGAGGCCAGGTGGGCTAATCAAGTGATGTGATGACCAATTTCTAGACTCCTAGAGTCCGATTCAAGAAGGTAGTATAAGAACAAGAACACTGATAAACATTGATTCAGAACCTTGCCGGATTAGGCTACCATGCAAATGCTGCAAAATATATCAAAACGCTTCAACCTCCTCTTGGAAGATCATCATGAAACCTAACCCTCCAGGATCTTCTATGGTCTTTAGGCAATGCCAGGGTAACCGTCTTCGAATGGTCGTGATCTTGGGATACGATATGATTCCTAGCTTTCCCTCTCCAGGCGACATCCACACAAGTTTAGACTGCGTTTGATGTCTTCCATGGCTGAAGTGCAACTAGGTGACTGCTTCTGAGCATAGTGCCCCCCAAAAGCAGTGCCCTCTCCTCCAAACACAGTCAAACGATGTCACGGTTTCCAAATGGCCTCACCCTGGCGGCCTCACCAGGCACCCGTCACATCTCAGAAAGCGAGTTCAAAGGTTCAAAAGATTTCAGAAGACTAGTGACTAGTGTCCTTATCACCAGGTTGGCACTTGTTGTGTGAGTGAGTGAGTGAGTGAGTGAATGAGTGAGGGAGGGAGGGAGTGAGTGAGTGTGTGTAGGGGGGCGTGCCACGCGATGCAATTTTTTGCAGGGAAGCCGCCTTCAGAACTCCTTTCAGCATATTAGACAATGTTTATGACGGTGATTGAGTAGTTTCAACAATTTTCAATCTCATTCACTCTCGTTTGTAGAAACTGACTGGCGGCCTGCCACCCAAATGCCCGTCCTCTGCAGTCTTGCCTGTGCCCAAACTTACACAACAAAGCACAACATCTGGTAGTGCCCGATAGCATGACCATGAAAAAGGTCTAGGTGAAAGGAGTTGAACAACTGCGCACAGTGTCGCCCAGTAATGCAGGACACAAGGCCTAGTTTTGGGATCATCAGTGCTTTGATCACCCTGAAAACTGGGGCGGATGAATCACACCGCGGTGCGCTCCAAAGTCGCTGTGACTTCACTGCAGTAGGGCAAAATCCTGAGTACAACGCAGGTCTTTTTGGAGGCTCTCCTCAACTGCCGTAGAATGCAAATCCTGAATAAGAATGATTGCACAGGTGAGGTCAAACAACATTGGAGAGATCTTCTCATCTATTATTGATTGATATGGTTGAATGTTGACCTGGACAGGTTTGGAGGAGTTATCGCATTTCCACAGGCTAGTAAGCCAGTAGGCCATCAATTTGGGTGAAGCTAGTGTTTGACATAGAAGTTGCCTTACCAAAGCAGGAACGACAGTGCAGCAGTACAGTACACATGTCAATCCTGCACCTGCTGTAGGTTTCGAGAAAATAACTCCAGCTTGGACTAGTTCAAGGAGTTTCCATCATCCCATCCCTGCCAAAAAAATTTGAGAATGTTTGAGAAGACTGCGGGCTGCCCACCACAGCTTCAGGCTAAGCCACCCATCCGTCACAGGCGACGAATTCAGAGATGGAAACTCCAGAGTGTTCCAAATCATCACCTTGATGTGTCCATCTCCTGCGTTCGAGACTCACGCCCGCTCTGCTCTGGTTCACGGGGGGGAGTTGTAGGCCGACCAATCCCTCAGGCATATGCGGCTACTGATCGTTCCTAAGGTGGTGACTCGGTCACTGCTCTGCTTTTGGTGCTCACCATGGTGCAGGTCCACAGAGGATCTCGGCAAACATGAGACAACGCTCGGAAGATGTTCTATGCTACTTCAAGTGCGGAACGCTGCATCCCCTCTCTCCCTCTCCGTCTCCCTCTTGCTCTCGCTCTCACACGTTCCGGCTCTCTCTCGCTCTCTATCTCTCCCTTGGCTATTAGGGTTCTCCCACCCTTCCGTTGCCTAACTGGACTTCGTCGATGAGTGGCAAATGATCGGATTGCACCAGGCAGTCTTGATGCATTTCAACCAATCTCTTGATCTTGCCTGGGCAGTAGTGCAACAGTGTCCAAGCTGAAGCCCCGACACCTGCCACTGTAGTCAAGTTTTCTTGCTTTCTGTCTATTTGTTATGTCTTTTATATGTCTTTCTTTCATCCCCAGTGCCCCCCCCCAATCTTGGTTCAGCACATGCAATGACGATGCTCCAAAGTTTCTATAAAGTGTTTGTTCTTCCTTGCCGTGGAGTCGTGGAATGATTTCTTCAGTCTCAGGCTTTGGGCGACGCAACAGATGAGTGCACCCTTTGAACTCCGAAACCACGCAAAATGCCGTGGGCTGGGAGTCATTTGCTTTTAAAACTGACTGGACTTATACTTGTCTTGGGGTCCAGGAGTCATCTCAGTCCCTAGGGAAGGACAAATGAACAATCTTCAAATCTTCTAATGTTGCGGCAACATCTTTTGGGTTTAGCTTGCAATTATCCAACAAACAAGTTGAAACTTTTTGTAGTCCAAGTACAACCTGCTCTTCCACATCATCTTCGCCCAGCCGCTTTCACGGTCCTCTGAGAGCGCCTTGACCTTCGTGTCGAAGTCTGCCACGTGAGCTCCTTGTTGAAGCCAGGCCTTGGCACACTGACCGCTGGGGACGAAGGGCCGTGCCGTACTGTTGGAGCCTTCGTGGAACTCTCAAGGTGCAAATCCCGGCCAGGCATCGATGGAAGCTGCTTTTGATCTTTGGTCCAATGATCCGAAGGCCGTTGTCTGTGTCACTTTGAGTCACGGGTCCATCACAATCACTCTCATACAACTACCGTATAGGGAGAATGTAACGTACTTTGTCATTGTTCCCTGAGGCTGGTAGGGCAGCTGAGTAAATAAGAAATCGTCACAAGCTAGAGGGGTGGTCTTGCAATTAGACGAGTCATGACAAGTCTATGGTCATGAGTGGGGTTGTTCTAAGTGCTAGCGCGCTACAATTATACAATGTTGCATGCCTGGCATGTCTCCGATAGTCATCTGCATCAGCGGTCCATCAGCGGTCCATGAGTGATCAAGCAGTAGTCACGTCACAGATGTTGCTTTGCTCCTCCACCGAAGGTTGTGCTTCACATGATGATAAACTTGAACACCATCAAACCTGCCTTGATGGGTACAGGGACCTCTTTGCTGCAGCCCTCAGGTATGCCATGGCCCGGCCCGGTCTCGGTACCACCCAGTTACAGGTTGCGACTCGGGTGATCTCCCCAGAGATTCCCAGGCGACCCCGCACGGAAGGTGTCCACCTCACGCTGCTCAAAGTCAGCAATGGATCGGTGACAAATGGCCTCCACCTGAACAACGTTCGAACGAAACGAACGACGTTCTCGATATACGAAGGTGTGCGACGAATGCGACGGGAATCCCAACACAAAATCTCATTGTCCGTGTTGGGGTCATGATGGATCGTTGAGGGTTGCTTTATGATTTGTGGGAAGAATGATGAAGAACGCATGCCTCCAAATCTAGTTGTGTTGGGGGTCCTACGGAGCTACTGCTAGCGGGTTATGTAAGTCAAATCAATCAATGTGGACCTCGTAGCAACGGGCACGCCATGTGTCTTCATGGGATGTCACATCATGTGGAAGTAAATGAGTTGTAGGGTCTGGGCACGCACGGGGGTCAAATAGCAATAGCGAGCTCTATGCGTGCGCTGCTTCCGTACTGTCGACGTGCTGTTCGGTCGGCCAAGCCTGCCTTCTTAAGCAGGCCAGGATACCTGAGTCTAAAGAAACCAGTGTGGGTGATGTGCAGCATGTCATCTAGTCTTGTGGGTTCACTTTCCATATGATATACTTCATGATACTGTGATACTTCATATTTCCTGAGCAGCCAATCTTGCAAGCTGCGGAAAACTGTGATCTCGAGCGTGTGCTTTGTACTTCAAGAGTTCAGTACAGTCACCAAAATATGTTGAGTTTAGGAAACACATATTACATATGATTATGTAGAGTCAGTTCAGTAGTCAGTGCATGTTGGAGTTTAGGAAAACTCCCAAAATCACCTTCAATGAGTTCGCTCTCTTCTCTCAGTTCGCTTTTTCTGGTCAGGACAGTCTGTAACCTGGCCCTCGAAACAATGACCAGATGCAACTTTGATCCTGGCGCAGCCGTGAGCAATTGCTCTGGCAGGAGGTCTGACTTTCCCTTGGTTCTGGAGGCGTTTGGCCGGTGATCGGTACGCACTCAACGGAGATCCAAGTCCAAGCCTCTGATTTTTACGAACCCCATGATGTATGATGCCCAATTCATACTTGCTAACGATTGTTCATAATTTTTCAAGGGCTCATGGCTCATGAAAATCCTGTTCAGGCTTCCCCCCCAGGTGCTGAACTCCAAGTGATCCCACTGCAACGCTGCACATCTTGAGACCTAGAAGCCAAGAGTTGTGTTTGGGCGGTTCGTCTCCAAATGCTCAGTCGTGGAACATCTGGTGCAATGCTCAGTCGTGTCAACCCAAGCTGTGATTGTTCAACGGCCAGCAGTACGTATTCCCGTTCTCAGGCCGTCACCTCTCTTGGTGTATTCCTCACGGCCGCTCACACCTGTTTCAGTCAAGTCACCAGGGCACCAGAGTAGCGGGACTCAAAACGCTGGACAGCCGCGTTCAGCTGCTGCAGGAGTTCAAGGGGCAACGGCTCCTGGCTCCGCCCACATATATACTCTCTGGAGTAGTTCGGGTTCCATCATTCTAGAATGTCCCAAATGGTTTTTCGGTCTGTCCTTGTTTCATGTGGCCTGCAGCAACATGGAGGGCTCTGTAACGAAGCTCTGTACAGGCTATCTGATGGTACCGATGGTACCGTAATTGCGTTCAAAGAGATGGGTCTTGAATTTACAAAACTGGGATAATTATCTGCTCGACGAGCGATGCATCCAAACATAGACTTCTCAAATCTTGGGCATGGATGTGTTTTCTTGCTCTCTACCCTCTACCCAAGTACGGAACAAAATTTAGAGATCGCAAATATGCTGACGCGGGAGGAAGCAAAGCTCCACTGATTGCCTTTTGAGAAAGACACCCGAATGGCACATGTCCGCACCTTCCTCCGGTTTCCGTCTCATATGCACGTGTGTGTTTATATAGATATTCATTAAAAATCTGTATATATATATATATACACGATATGTATGTATATATATATATGTGTGTGTGTGTGACCCCCCTTGATATATAATATACGATATGTATATATATATATATGTGTGTGTGTGTGTGCGTGTGATCCCCCTTGATATTAGCACAGAGGGGCCGTTCAACCCATTCTTTAGAGAATCATCTACGAAATGAGGGTTCCTGACACCTCTGCCTCTAGAGAATGTTGATGAACAATTTGTTCATTTTCTAGTTGGAGAAACTTTTTCACTAGAAAATGATGGGGTACAGGTTCAGAGGTCGTACCCCCAACATGTCTCCAACATGTTCCAACAACTGGCTATGGAGTGCTAGATCATCTGTGACAAAATGTGTAAAACGAAAAATGATCTCTAGAAAAAGGAGGGGTACAACCCCAAACAGCACACCACTCCTTTCTCAATAGAGACTCCTGGTTGTTTGCTGCAAAAAGTCCCACACAGAAGCCTTGTCCTGAGAAAGGCGGGTCCTAGAATCTCGAGTCTGGCCGTTGTGGGTTTCTACAAATCATAGAATGTCAGGTCTTGCTTTCTTGGGGCCCTGCCTTGCTCACACCAAGGCTTCTGTGTGGCACTTTCCAGCGGGCAAGCAGGGGTCTCTAGAAAATGGAGGGGCACAACCCCAAACAGAACACCACTCCTTTCTCTAGAATCTCAGGTCTAGAAGACTCCACAGGACACTTCTCAATTTTCTTGAGTGCTATGCTCACTGGTGCTCATTTTTTCCACCAGGTAGCTCTCTAGAAAATGACTCTCTAAAACCCATATCCTGGCTCTAGAAAATGACTCTTGAGGGCTCGTGTTCATTCTCCAGTGAGGTACCTCTCCTCTAGAAAATGGTTAGGCACAACCTTTCAGGTTGTACCCCCGCGCCAGTTTGCTAAAGAATTAGGGGACCACAACCCCTCCCATTTTCTAGAGGAAATGCTATATATATATATATATGTGCGTGTCTCATTTGCATTGATCTGGAAATACCGATGCGTTTGTGCCATTGACTCACCTACTGTCCCTTTCTTTTGGTACTGCAAGCTGACCCCCAAAAAGGGCTCCTGTGCTTGCACCTTCGGCAGAAGTTCTTTGGCCAGGTTCATCACCTGGTTGAACACACGGCACGAAGCCTCTGGCGGAACGAAGCCGTCTGGCTTCAAAACAGGGGGTTTGCCATCAAAACAGTATGTTTGCGGGCACGCGAACAGCCGTGACCTGATTTTGTTAATGGGGGGCCATGCTTTTGAATAGGTGGAGGAGGGGATTGTTGGTATTCCTTCACACCGCCAGCTGAAACTGGAAGTTTGAGTTCTGAGGTGGGAGGGGAAACATGTCTGAGGTGAGGAATGATGCCCGGCTAGCCCATGGCAAAGATGGTACAGAGCGGCATCTTGCCTGGACCTATTTTCCAAAGACATTTTGATCCTCAGTTTCCGTGGACAAACGAGGCTAACGGCTAACTGTTTAATCTGTTCACGCTCTTCTGCCGACATAGTGGGGAGATAAAGCAAAACTGAGTAATCTCATGTAATCTCAGGCACTGTCAGGGTAGGTATTCCCTGATGTGTGAGAGTTTCTCGATCTTGCATCCAAGCCACAGCCCCCCTGCACCTCCGCAGCGTGCTCCTTCAATTCCTTGCGAATCCGCAGGATCGGGACGTCATGGGCGATCAGGGCAAGAAAATGGTCTCAGGCCCACAGATACTTCAGGAGGACGGATGTTTGGTAACACTTTCTCTCCAGGACATAACTTCTCCTGGTCCGGCGGAGGAGTTTCCGCCCCGAGCTCAATTTTGCTAGATTTTGTTTTGAGGGTGGAAACTCGTCCAGCAGTGTTCCCAGTGAGCCTCTGTAGGATTCTAAGGGAAGTAGGTTATGTCTTTATATGTGCGTTGCCAGCTTTGGTTCTGCCTGTGCATATCATCCAAATCTACTGCACCTACCTACATTATTAAACAAATTAAACCAGTAACATGGTCCATCGTGCATTCCTGACACATGACCATGGGACACCATGGAACCGACAAGCAGCGCCAGGTTCAAAAGATGTTAATTCTTGCAGCTCAACTCAACTCCCAGGCACAGTCCCAGTTACATATCCTGCAAGCTCAACATGTTGAGCAAAATTCCAGGCCAGGCTGTACCTCAACTCTTCGGACCATGTCCCCTCAGCCGCGGCACCGGTTCCCGCTGCCGCTGGAAGGAGTCCACAGTCTCCCGCCAAAGCTGCCGGAACTCCTCCTGAGCGAATCGCTCAGCCCTTTGTCGGGAGCACTCGGTAGCAACCAGCACAGGTTTGATTGGCATCCTTGAGCCAATGATATGTGACGTCATTTAGGGGCAACGAGACGATCGAAGCAAAGGACCCGACAAAGGACATGGGACCTTCCTGGAAAGGTATGCTTTGTGAAGTGTGCCATCAAAAAGAGGCAAACATGGAACCATGAAACCTAATCCCTTGAAGACTGCTTGAGCCGGACCCATTGGGACCAAGTCCTGATTGCGTGCCAGGGAACATCCACCCTGGTGGCTTCATCCATGAAGGCCTTGATGCCTTTCCTTGGTTCGAAGTTCGGAGTCTGCACTACGCTCATGCGCGACAGTCCAGGACCGTCTCTTTGGGGGGGCGGCGAGTGAGGTACTGTATCTCCCTAGATGTAACACACTTTGCGAACGGGCCATTAATACAGTAGAACCACTAGTCACTATTCTGACGACCAGCTTGAGGTCATCAGCTCATATCAACGCCATCCGGGCTTTTCGCACAAGTCACAAGTATCAATGGAAGATCTGGAAGCTTCCAAAATAACAATGACGTGGCTCTAGAAGGTGCTACCTGGGGAGTCTGAAGAACATTTCCGAACCTCCAGTCAAGAAAAGCGTCACCACCGCGGCAAAGGCCTCCTCCGCCGAATCGTCCGGTTTTCGTGGCGCTTGGCGCTCCAGATTAAACTCTGCATAGTAGCCTGAAATGCAGTCCCACAAGCTCATTATACAAACGTGCTAGAGCAAGTCCAATGGGACAAGTGCTGAAGAACCTAGAGAGAGAGAGAGAGGGACCTACACCCCTTGTTTATACTGTGGTCCCCCCCAATCATCTACTCCCTCTGGTCTCACATTGAAGAAAAACGTTGAAAAAACGTCCCGGAGAGGGACGTGGATGCTCTTTCCGAACAAGAGGTTGCGCTCTATGACGACACTGACGGCTCCAGGAGAACCACTTAGCCACACTTGCTCATCCCCTCGCCTCCCCGAATGATTGCTCCAACAAGTCAAACATGAAAACAAACTTCATCAAACTTCTGTGGTAAATGAGCAACCAGGGGCGCTGGGATGACAGGTGCATACCTGTAAAGTAGCTATATATATATATATTCTGGTAATTTTATAGTCCAGGGATGCCATGCAAAAAGCCATGCCGTTCGATGTTCTGTCATGTTCACCTGACCTCAGTACACTCCAGTGTTACGCAGGCAAACCGCATCAATCTCCTCCCTCTGTCTCAGTTACGATGTGGCCCGATCTCCAGTCAGCGTCCACTGAGGCATCCACGTATAGAGGTGGCCAGAAAGTCGTCCATCCACGCACGCAAGCGACCGCACGCAAGCGGTCAGGCAGGTGGTTGCTGGGCAGTTTTCTAAGCAAGTAATGTAGCCCTCACTATATATGATTATATGGTCAGTCAGGTTGACTCTTTTTCACACAAATTGAGTTCTACCCTGGGTAGTGGTATCCCCTTAAAGTATCTTAAAGTCTTACCACAAGCTGCTTATTCAAGCACGTAGGAGAACACTTTAGTGCACTTTAAGACTATTGCGTGAGTGCACCTTCAATATTCACTCATGTCGGCCACATGTCATGGGATGGTAGCAGTATAGTATAGATGACATGACATGTGTCAAGCAGCTTGAGCCGCTGGCAGCTTCACCCCTAAACTGTGTGTGCATACAATATTTGACATCAAAAAACTGTTCAAATTCCTGCCCTGGCTATTGCAATTCAAAAGTTTCACCCCAAAACCCCTGCAAAAGCTGAGATTCCATCGGCCAGCTTGGCAGGACGCCATGTTGTAAGCTACAGCTAAAGCTGAAAGCACATTAAAACCATGTTGTTGGAACCGAATCCTTCGGTTTTTCGCTCCACTGTCCTGCTTGTCAGTGCAACTTCGGTGTGAGGCTCACGCATCAAACCCACTGGGGCCGCCGCTTGATGAAGCAAGGCCCGCAGCTATCGATCCGCGCCTGCCATGTGGGCCCCACTCGAAGAAAGGGCACAGCACACCCCTTTGGGAGCCTCAAGTGATGGTCTAAAGTGGTATCACACCCTGGAGATGGCAAGTGCCATCCCTGGGCCGACACAACAACCAATGGTTCTGCCGTTTGACTCTGTCACCTTCAAGGGCACCTTCAAGGGTAAGGACCAGGGTTGCTCCACTGCCTCTCATCAATGCCAATTGTATCATTCCCGAATTCAGAAGCTCGCCAGAAGGACAGAGACCCAATTCCAAAAAGTAATGGGGTCCATAAACCAGACCTTAGGCCACAAGATGCCACACACCGACGTTTGTGTCTTCCGAAGAAGATCTGTCCGTCTGTCCGACGTCTGAGCGCAAAAATTGGACGCTTGGACACAGGCCGGCCAATAAATTGCTAAGGGCAGCATCAGGAAGGCAAGTTGGAGCAACCGCCATATTGACGCCTCGCTTGCGTTCTGAACGGAACACCATGCACTAGTAATTAATTAGACATGTCATCGGATCCCTGTGTTCAGAACTGGTCGAGAACTCTCATATTGAACAATCCTTTGGGTAAATGCTTATTAACGACGATGCGTCACAAAAACCACCGCGTGTTATTTCTCCCGGTGAATGGTTAGTCCTCTTCCGGTGAATGGTACCCAAAAAGCACCCAAAAAACAATTGGGCTGATGTACCAGCGAGATGAACCAGAACCCATGACAATACATTAATATAAATCAATCATCTTGGATTTTTGGCTTTTGGACACCTGCTGTTAGCGGCCCCTTTGCACCTCACTTCGAAGCCTTTTGACCTGCCCAGGCCGTGCGCCCGACTCAGCGGAACGTTTTGGGATGTCCATGGCCCATGATGGTCCATGATAGCTCTGGAACTGTGGTTTTGGATCTTTAATCCAAGGTTTGAGGTTTGCAGTTACTGGAAGTGCGAAAACGGTCAATTTGTTGCACACTTAGGGCCTCCAGGCCAAGATCAAATGGTCCTCTGCCGTCTGCTGCGCCGGCTTCTTTTCTTAATTGAGGGCAGTTCAATATACGGTATGTGGTTCCACACCTCAAAAAATCCGCCAAGACTTCAGGGCAAAACAGCTTGATGGGCTGAAGCACCTGTTAGTTACCGAATACAATGACATCCGTCCAGTCAGACCGCACAGTCTGCCAAACACTGGCAATCTAGGGGCTCACTATCCAGAGTATCCTCTACCCGACCATGTCAACACTGTGCATGTGTAATATGTACTATCAATATCCTATTGTATGGAATCTCCCCTCAGTGAAAAGTGTCGGAGCCAGGCGCACACACAGGCGTGAATATGTGGGCCAAAAACAAATGAAGTAATATACGAGGCATGGTCCTCACCTGCCCCACAAGGCTTGCCCAACCAACAGGCATTCCCAAACTACCAAGAACATTTGCAAAAACAGCAACCATGAAAACATACTTATATATATAATACTATGTTCATTTCTCATTCCGGCTCATTTCCCTTCAGACTGACGCATGTACATCCACCCAAATGTCCACCTCTTCTTGGCGCCGGCGCGCGTCTTCCACCGCCCTGGCTTCCCGCCTGATTGAAAACACGGAGCACACGGGTCGGTGAGGCTGGATGACAACGGATGCGTTCGGTCAAGGGGTTCATCCTTGGCTTGTAGACTGCCTGGTTATTTTATGCCTCTAAGGAGGTGCAGCAAACATCTGGAGAAACAACCCAAACATCCCACAACAAATCTAAAAGATTCTAAAAGGTGGTTGAATTGGGCACACCTGAACAAACTGCAGGTAAGGTGATTGCACTTTGCAGTTCTTGACATCAAATCACTGCAGCACATCCCATCTGCATCCCATCGAACTTGGCCGAGGCACTCTTTTGCGAGGTTGGGCTGCGCTGCTTCGCGCAACTCCTCCTGCAGGGCCCTCTCCAAAGCCAGTGACCCAAGATCTGTCGGCACTGATGGACGCTGCCATCTGCAAAGGCATGCTTTTTCATTGATGGGGAGGCGTTCATCCTGAAGTTTCTATCAAGTCCAAGGTAGTGCATGTGCTTTGAGGAATCAAAGCCAAATGTGCCATTGCATACTTTCAACTCCTCTAGTCATCTATCTTGCAGTCTCCCCGCAGTCCCAAAGCCACTTGTGCACTTCAGCCTTCACCAGGATGGTCCCTCCTTCGGCATCGATGTCTTCCTTTTTGCGACTCATCTAGTCTGTTCTTCTGGTGTTCGTTCTTTTTTTGTGCTATTTGCTTTTTGTTGAATTCTTCTTGTCTTCTCTTACCGGTATCTTCAAATGCAATGGAGAGATGGACGACAAAACAGTGGCATGGACAGTGTCCGCGAAGCCGGCCGTCCTATCCCACACACTGTCAGGACAGCAACACGTCCCCGCCTGATTTTCAGCACTGGTTTGATCTGGAAATGTCCACTAAGTTTTGAGATACTTGTAATTGCCCAGTTCCCCATCTACAGCCAGCTGACGGAGGAGGACTGCTCCACTAGGACCCAAGGGATAAGCAAACACTTGGACACGTCGGGACGTTACTCGTTTCGTTCGTTGATATTCGTTGTACACCATCTTGTGCCTGAAAGACCGCGTCGCTTGGACGTATTTCTGATCAAGGCCCAGACGTGATACGGAGTGCTGGTCGGTCAGCAACTCCAGCAAAAGCCTAGTGCAAAGTTGCATGCATAGGCTGGCGGGATGGTGATTTGAGTTGCTTCGTTCGCACCGTTTAGGCTAGTTCGCCTAGCGCCAAAACAGAATGCTTCCCAAGCCTGCAATTTTAGCAGCCGCTCTCTACTGCTCTCTAAGTACAAAAAGTTAAACATAGATATAAATAAATCAAACATGCCCCGTGCCCATGCACCATGACATCCAGTGTTGTCAGTGTGGCATAGTATGGCATTACTTGACCGCTGACCAAATGCAAATGTTTCAACACTAAACAAGTAGCATAGCTTGCACCACCAAGTGACTAAAACAGCCCAGGTTGACTTGACCAATCTTTCTATCACTTGCTAGAAGGACTGAAAACACCGCAAAATTCTAAAATCTGGTAGATCGGTAATGTCTTCGTTGCGAAACTGTTCCTAAGATCTGGGGACCCGTACTCTGCGGAAGATCTGGGGACGACCTCCGCGTTTAACAGAAATGGTGTGCTGAAGAGTGTGTTATCAAGGAGAGCACTCTTCCTCACACAGCACCACCTGCCGTTGATATTCACCAGACATGTGAGGACGAAGATGTGCAACGTGAACCGAGGGCGGCTGGGCTTAGGGATAGTCCAAAATGCCCAGACAGGCCTACAGCCTACAGGCAGGATTTGAGACACATCCCGGGTATCTCACAGCAGGCAACTCCTAGCAACCTCATGGCCAAATCTAGCTGACGCACTTGCAATGGTACTACTATGTGCTACTGTATGTACTCATCTGAGGGCCAAACTGAAGCGTGCTCTTCTCAAGAAGAGCATGATCCTGGCATCATTGAGAGCATGAATCGTCCGTCGTACTCCCATCACTCCCTTGGATTGGAAAACGCAGAGTGGTCTCGTGGGGTGTTCATTTGCATGTCCAACTATGCTTACGGTTTGGAGGGGGACGGAATTCACTTCATCCTGCCGACTATTCACACGATACTTTATCTTGCTGTCGCACACTGGGCAGGTGAGGGGCCCAGAACAACCATTCAACACCCTTTGATTGTATTTTGGACTTCTCAAGGCTCATCTACCATGCTCCACTTCACTATCTTCACTGCTTGTTGGATACGCCTGTCACCCTTTCCTCGCCTGTCAACCCGGATCGGCGGACCGGGACCACTGTACCGAGCCAGAAGCAGGCGAGCCGGGGTCGATCCGGGTTTTCACTAAGGGAGGGTTCATATTTCTGGCCAGTTGGCGGGGCGTCTCGGGACATGTGTATCTTGTATGTTGGATCTCGTTTGCATCAATCAACCGCTCGCAAAGCTCCAAAAGAGAATTGTTGTTTGTTACGGTAATTGTTTTCCACTTTCAAAATACTACTCAAGTGCCCGCCCTCCCCAAGCGAACCAATTTTCCGTGCATCGACCGCATTGGCAAGAAGATCGGCTGAAGGTTTCTCACCATCTGGCCGTTCAACTCATCCAGAAGCTGCGCGATCACAGGTCGATCACACCTAGCTCACCCACGGCGGCTGGGACCTCTCACCCACCCACCGAACGAGGTCCCGCCATGGCCAATGAGGCCAATGACCCAAGTGCATCGTGACAAGTACTGTGAACGAATACCAATTCCCCATATGATTCCCCCAATATCATAAAAGAGTCCTGTGGGCAATCACAGGTTGGCGCTCCAAGATGCCTTCATTTGAGTCAGTGATCCGAAGGCTCGGAATATCCGGTCCAAACATGTTCAATCTACTCTGCACCTGCGCTGTAGGCAGTCGAACGTCGTGCTGCTACGCGGTGGCTGTGCACAGTCATAACAACTTCTTAATGACAGCTTGCAATGCATACACACATGCCCCCCGCAAGGACGTTTGCCACATGAGGCAGGCAAAGCCAAATTGATAGAATTATATAGTTTGATATGACAGAACACACCTTCCGGACCTTCCGCATACGATTGCTACAGGATTTGAACAAACAATCACAATCCCAGCATTGATCCATTTCTAGAATGACCCACACACCCGGCCGCAAAAGTCAGTGCAATCCCAGAACTCATACCAGTTCTTCATGAGACGCCGTGCAATCAGGAAGTCAAAGAAGTCAATGCAGAACAATGTAAAACACCATCAATGTAGAATAATTATGAATAATTTCTATAACGTGGTTGTGTTTGACCCTGGCACTGCCAATCGGACAAAAAGAAACACACACTCTGACAATTGTATTCAGTTACACTCAGTTCCCAGGTCGAAAATGGTGAGGGAACGGTATGGCGAGAAAGTCAGTTCACTTGAATGTTGAACAAGTTGTTGGTGCGTGACTGCAGAGCTCAGCGGCGGCGAACGAGCGGTGCAACTCAGCGGCAGAAACCGGGGTTTTGGGGAAGTATCATGCAAGAACCATGGAAGCAAAAAGTGGAAAAGTGGAGTAACAGCTTGGTCAAAAGTTTGGGCAGGTACAGGATCAAGCGTCCTTGATCCCTTCCCATCTGTGGTCGTAGCTTCGTTGCGTGCAGTGGACCACAGATGCTGCACCTGCATGAGGTGGATCCAAACCCTTAGGCACAGGGGTTGACACACACACAGATCGCCGTGATCGGCGCCCCTGCTGGAATCAAACAAGGAAAATTCTTAGGTACACACACTCCGCCGCTTTGTGGCCTTCTGCCATAAAACGTAAGATAGTCACCTAAAAAGCCTTAGAAACAAAAGAAAGGAAAGACAGAAAGAGCAGCGCTAAGAGGGCAAGAAAGAAAGATAACTGTAGAAAAAATGAATACTTAGCCCTTGACTGGGGTAGGGAAACGAGCCTGAAGAGCAACCTAAAAAGCCCCTGAGGTAGCCCTGCAAACGACGGAAAGCGCAACAAGAAAAGTGGGGGGGCAGGGAGGGGATGTATGTTCATGTGTGTGTACATGTGTGTGTCTGACTACCTAGCACTCTAGAGTTACTGATTACTTAGCCGAAAATAATTAAGTGCAGTAGTTAGGGAGCGGGGCTTTAGTCTTAGACCGCCCGGGTAGAGAAGACTAGAACAGGAACAACACAGGGAAAGGCACCGACACACAAGTGCGTCGAGTACCATTTCCCTATGTTGCCCTAATTAGGTGGGGAGTAGAACTCGGCTGGGGGGGGGTTGGGAAACCTGCCTGACTGTGGGTGGAGTACCGTTTTAAAGCCCGGCGGCTATGGAGTCCCGTGTTTTGGCCCGGCGGCCGTTGAGGCAGTTAATTCAGTGGAAGTGTAGGTGAATTCCAGTGGAGTTCCTGTGAGCGGTGGTGAGTTCGGTTAATGCTTTCCCAATGAAACGGCGCCCCAGTGACGGGGATCACACTCAGCACCCGAGTGGGACGGCTGAGCGAAACACACTCTGACAATTGTATTAGTTCCCAGGTCGAAAATGGTGAGGGAACGGTATGGCGAGAAAGTCAGTTCACTTGAATGTTGAACAAGTTGTTGGTGTGTGACTGCAGAGCTCAGCGGTGGCGAACGAGCGGTGCAACTCAGCGGCAGAAACCGGGGTTTTGGGGAAGTATCATGCAAGAACCATGGAAGCAAAAAGTGGAAAAGTGGAGTAACAGCTTGGTCAAAAGTTTGGGCAGGTACAGGATCAAGCGTCCTTGATCCCTTCCCATCTGTGGTCGTAGCTTCGTTGCGTGCAGTGGACCACAGATGCTGCACGCCCCTGCATGAGGTGAATCCAAACCCTTAGGCACAGGGGTTGACACACACACACACACACCACCCCGGCCGCAAATTCAGAAGCCCCGGCCGGGACGTCTCGCCTGGACACTCCACCAACCAGAACGGCCACTGCAGAGCCTTGAGCAACGCTGGTCACCGGCAACGAAGCCAGGCAAAACTGCCATTGCCTCACAGGACCCCATGAAATCGAGGGCAGTCACGAAGCCAGGGCGACTCCGAGGGCCAAGCCGTTTCGAAACAGAGTTGCCGTTTGTGAAGTACTGTATCTTTAGTGGTGCTTAGCACCCAGATTCAGAATCGCGACATGCACATGAATCAAAAAAGAGACTCGAATTAAGGATTGAAATCAATGTCCATAGAAGAATGAAAGTAATATGAAGACATGGGATGGAAGCTAGGGGCCCAGGGAACTCTGACCATCCCCAAAACCATTCACCTGGAGGCTACCGTACCACCGGGTATCAACGACAGATCTACTTGTCCAGAACTCATTGCATCACCAAGTGCAACCACCTGGGCCTTGTGGCAGTCATATCTTCACTGACCACTTACGAAGCCAACCAAAACTCTACACACCACAATTCCAAACTGGAACGTTGATGTGCATCAATGAGGATCACCTATATCTGTATGTATATATGTATATATTTGTCAAGCATATATTTTGCCCATCTGCCTCAATTGTATCTATCTTGCCTATGTATACCTCTACCTACACACCCACCCCAAGCAACTTCCCTGGCCTCCCCTGTGCCAATGTCGTTATAGCTGCAATCTGTGGAGCCTTGCTCAGGAAAGATGCCGATGGATCTGCTAGTCTCTGCGCGTGGAAATGCATACAGTACAGTATTTTCTGCATAGCCTCTGGAGTAAGAAGTCTTCTGGAGGTTTTGGATGGTGTTAGATGATTGAGATGGAATATTCCCACACAACCTGCAACAAGGGGCAACCAGTCTCTTGAAAGTTTGGGTGACTTACTCGGTGAGGCGAGGGGGCCCATTTTAAACAAAGAACGCCGCAGAAGAGTTGGCCATCTTTGACCTCACGGTGTCTGACCTCATCTATCGTGGAAAAGTCTGGGATGTGGGGAAGGTGTGGGTCATAAATTATATATATACATTCCTAGTGTGTTAGGACCCTGTCTTGTGTGACACACTCCGCGCTTTTTCCGTCA
>CAXAMN010010224.1:797081-842744 GCA_963970005.1 Durusdinium trenchii
CAGGTCACCCCTGGCTGGGTTTCATCTGGTCACTCCAGATATCACCCAAAGCACTTTAAAATCCCCAACGCACTTACAAGTATTCGGCCACGCGAGTGAGGCTAGCAACTGGCAGTTGCCACAGGATAAATGGGAAAAATGCCTCGGATTGAGTAAATCCCTTCTTCACGTGCCATGGGTCTTGAAAGCCCAATCGGCTGATAGCGTCAGCCCAATTGCTCTTCGAGGGGATCCACTCGAAGAACAGCCAGCACTGCAGACCGAAGAGCAAAACATGCACAATTTGTGACATGCGCTCCAAGTCTGCCGCATCCGATCGTCCCCGGATCAGTGCCATGAGGGCGGCACTGTTATCCAGGAACCAGACCCCTCGCCTGCCTCGGAAACGGTCTGGCCTGGTCGTCAGCGCAAAAATGAGTTGGACAAGTTCGAGCTGAGCGATCTTCTTCTCACCGGGAGTGAACAGGCTATACAAAGACCTGGGCATATGAGAAACAAAAATGGATCCTTCTTGAGAAGTGATAAGTTCATCTCTTAATTTAGTAGTCCAAGAAAAGACCTTGGAAACCAGGTCTGGCACAAGTGGTCCACAAGTGTGGTGGAGAAAAAATGAGGTGAAAGGAAGTGTTTCTGTTTTGCGCAAAGGTGTGACACAAGTGCTCCATTGCCATCTTTGGAGTGCTCCACTACCATTCCTCCAAGGATGAAAGCGGCCCATGGAATCAGCAAGGTTCTTTTGTGAATAAGGATGGACCAACAAGGGTCAAAAGGCCTTATAAGATACTATGTCCTCCAAAAGTGGGCTGGAGGACATATCCTTTTACCTCTCTTGGTAAATGTGTTCTGGTCATCCAGGAATGAGGTTGAAACATTCAAGTCTCCAGGAATGAGGTCGGGATGAATGAGGTCATTGCCATATTTGTGTTGAACACATTTCCCCTTTGGAATATTGTCTTGTTCTTGTGTTTCCATGATATGATTCTGATGTTTGCACATATGGACCAGAAACACCCAAAAAACCAACAAAAGATTACAATTGATTTCTTACTGTTGCAAAATGCTTTGCAATGTAAGTGGGCATATTCAATATTACATTACCTGAAATGTGTTGTGATGCAAGCTGCAGGCGCAAACACAGATTGTGACACCCAGACACCCAGGCCAATACAGAAAACCCAACAGGATGCTGATAAGTGGTTTGCTTGGAATTAATTATGTGTAAAAAAGTAGCAAATATTCAAACCTCTTCCAAAAACCACAAAACCAACGCAATAAAGCCGGCCACCAAAAACTAAAACAGTCCACCCGACCGCTGTCAAACTAAATTCTTTTTCTCGCAGGCTGACCAAGTCTTGTTGAACCATCAAGAATCCTTTTTAAGATTCTGCTCTTTCACCTTTGCCGCTACCTCTGCCACAAGCTTCCTCGCTTCTTCTTTTCTTTTTTTCTGTCGTTTTTTTCTCCCGCTTGTTTTTCAACTGCTTTGCTTTCCGGTAGCGCTCCAGCTGCTTCCTCTCTAGTGCTGCATCTCCAACTCGTGGATCTACTGCTTGTTGTGTGGTGAACACAGAGACATTCACATGGTCAGCTCCTGAACCTTCTGCAGTACTGGTACTGGTGGTAGAAATCGAATTCCCTGCGGTTGCAGCAGCACCTGGGGGAAAGTGACGGGTAAAGGCTGCAAACATAGCTGCTGGGTCGACCGGTGTGGCGAAGATTGTGTCATCGCGGTCAAGGTCAGTGACCACACTTGCAACATCATCCAGTCCCACGAATGTAGCACTACTCTCTGTGTCAGACTCGTCGTGGTCCATCGGGTCGAAAGGAAACCGCCGACTATATAACTGAGCGCTGAGAACATTGTAACATGGGAGTTGTTGGGCGTCATTTGTCGCATGTTGTTTGTGTTGGGCGGAGTTGGTTGGTACTGGACTCTTGTGTGTGTGTTTGGGCTTAATTTTGGCGCTATGTGCTTTAAAACATGTTTTGCTGGTGGCCTAGTTTGAACCTAGTTTGAACCATTAAAACTGCGTTTTATTCATTTCAGAATAAACACAGCTTTTGCCCTTACCCTTGGTTTGCCCAGGCCAACCATCCAGGCGCTGGCAGGCCGGTGCGACCACTGGCTAGCCAGCTTCTGGGCATGGTTGGCCAGACAACTTAGGGCCAGGCACTGCGCAAGACAAGTTCTGTCCGAACAAGTTTCTCTCAAACCACAGTTCTACTTACATGCAACCAACTCGTTTGCACAACTTCTCTGACACAGTTTCTCTGACAACGTTCTACTTACCCGAACATGCAACCACAGTTTCTCTGACAACGACCAACAAACTCTTTTTGCACGCGAGGTTCTTGAGCAGCTACGTAGCTAGAACGTTTCCAAAACTACAGCGCTGTACCCTTTGGACTCACCATGGAGATTGGCCATGATGTCTTGAATGTTTAGTGCGAAGTCAAAAGTGCATATGGAACTGTGGAACCAAACCTTTTTGTTAAAAATTGGTCATAAGGTGCCATGGATTTTAAAAAAATGCTTGCCTCTCCAAAACTCGAGTCCCTCGCCCCCAGCGCCAACCATGATATCAGCAGACATCATGTCGCTACAAGTCATCACTGTCCATCGAGGCCCTTGCAGACCACCAAAGCTTTTCCAGGGCTCAAGGTGACAGAGCCTTTCAAAAAAAGTCCAGGCTTCACAGGAATCAATCCTTTCACTGCGGAAAACTTCATAGTCCACAGTACACTCACTGAATTTGATGCCTTCCATACCTGCATGGATTCTTTGGCTGCGCAATTGAACTCTTTCATTTCACTGGCTTTCTCTTCAGGCCGAGGGATGAAAATGACACGATGGGTTCTGGTAAGCTGGAACTGGTTTGGGTTCTCAGTGTCAAAGGTGAGCTTGAAATAAGTGACTTTGCAATCCGGGTTCTTGGTCCTCAACTCCTTCATGACATCACCAAGGCTCTGCAAAGAGCCGTTGTAGCAAATCTGGTCCGCGCTGCCACTGAAGTCCAACTCAACGGCCCCTTCTGGCAAATCTGCATCTTGCTTGATGATCTTGAAGCTTCCTTTCCCAAATCCTCCAAGTGGGGTTTCATTCCCAACCCAATCTTTGCTTCCTTTGTTCAAAAGGTAGATGTGGTTGTGGGATCGGACCTGCAAATAGATGGGCGGTTCTTTGGCACCTATGCGGCATTCGTTCAACATGGCTTTGTCGATGGACTCTGCATCCACTACCAAACCAGGATCCAAACAGCATCGAGCTTTCTTCAAAGGACTGGGCCCAGGACCTGGGCCTGGATTGGTTCGCTTGTTGGGGTTCGCTGGGTCATTGATGGGGGGATCGTTGCCGGTCACTTGCTCCTGGATGGCATGGTCTTCCAAGAACTCATCCAGGAACTTCTGGAACTGCGAGCCAACCAAAGGGTGGTTTCGCCATTGGTTGACCACACCTGCAGGCATAAAAAGGCCAAGCCATGTGGAATGATGGCTAGCCAGTCTGCAAAACAATCAATTGGAAAAAGTGTCTTTTGACATGAAAAACGAGTCTTGAGGACATTTGTTATTGTTAAATATGAGATTTCTAAAAACTGAATTGCAAATGCTATGATAGGTTACAAAAACAAAATACATACAAAATAACCAACATCTAAAAACACAGGTAAGGCACCAAAACATTCAAACGAGGAATGTCAGGCAAACTTTCCAGCAGGTCTTGAGGCACATTGAAGTCCAGCTTCTCACCATTGGGCATTGGGGCTCCACCCATGTACTTCTCAACAAGGAGCTCACGGGACACCTGCTCAACATAGGTTGCCTGGTTCTGGTCCTCACAGAAACCAAGGAAGAACGTGTGAGGTTGGTTTGGCCTCTGGTTCAGGAACGCTTGGTACATTTCCCCACAGCCCACGTTGAGGTCAATCACCAACACAGCCGGACCTACAGTCTCATAGCTCGCACCTTGCAAACTCGAAGTCAAGACTTGCTGGCAAGCCTCAACCCCAAGCTGTGCATATTTGGCTGCCCCCTTCACCCGCAGCCGGTCATCCATGGTGTCGGGCACCGAGTCAGGGTCCATGTTCTCGATTTGCAACATTTTGCCAGGGTTGAGTTGGGACACTTCTGAAGTCCTTTGGGTTTTGCGGAGCTCACTGGACCACCACACATTCTTGGTCAATTCGAGCGGTGTGTTGAAGATCAACCGGCCATAGTAGATCATGGGTCTCTGATCTCTTGCATCAGTCTTGTCGGTGAACAGGATCGAGAAAGGCCAATCCAAATTCAAGTGGCTCTGGGCAAGCTTCTCCAAAATGGATTTCTCTTCTAGGAACAAACGGCCTTTGGAGTATGCGAATGCAGGGCAAACCAGCACCCCCATGCTCTGCATCTGGTCTGAGAGCGCCCATGAGATCATGTCCAAAGAAGCATGGTGCACTGCAGTTGAAATACACCAACTGTGTAATTTCACCTGAGTTGTCCAACCCCAATTTGCCTTGAATCACATTGCGTTTGAAAGCCATGGTTTCCGCAATGGACTTCTCAATCTTCTTTTCCCAAACTGCCAGGCGAGAGCAACTGGACAAGAACAGGTCTGCAGCTTCAACTGCTTGGCTTCTTCGGTCACGCTTCCATTTGAGGCTTTCTTGCTGCCGTGCACACTCCACCCTGCCAGTCTTTTGCACCCAAATTTTGAACACCTGCAAATCATATTCGATCTGTTTCATGTTCAGGTTGTAGCTGTCGATGGTCAATTGGGATGCCTCATGCGCAGGTTGGCTAATTGGCCTTGCAAAGACTTGGGCGTCAGAGAGCCGCTTGAAAGTGGGGATGTCCAGGCGAACATCAAGCCGATCGGATCTCTCCAGGAGAATTCCATCAAGCTCCACATCAATCTTGGTATCGCCAGCCACCCAAGCCTTCAACCATTCTTTCTCAACCATGTGCTTGTCCACTGGGCAAATGGAAAGGAACTCAGACATGAGGTTGACAGCTGTGGCTGCCTTGAGGCTCACTTCCTCGACCGCGTGCACATCTGGTCGAGCTCTTTTCTTGGAACTCACATCGCTCCATTGCTCATGGCGGTTCTGCAAGAAAGACACGGCCACAGCCATGCTCTCCCCACTAGTCTTGGTGCGAGGAAGCCAAGCTTTGCTGCGACTTGGGAATTGGTGCTTTGGGTACAGCTTCTTGGAGGACAAATTGTCATCGCACCAAACAGCAGCATCCCAAGAATGGCGGGACACGTGGTCCAAGATATTGTTCAGAATGTCCTGACAGGTCGACAATATGCAGAGAGCGGTTCCCACAAAAATATTGTGACTTATTAAAATGACTGCCAAAGAAACTCACCCAGAACCATGAGAGAAAACTGTGAAAACCAACTACAATTAGGTCTGGGAGAGTCAGGAAAATGGTTTGTGTGCCCAAATCACCTAAAACATAAAAATCATCATGATAGTGAAAAACCAGGGACCGACCACATGAGACCCCACCTCCGGAGTCTCATCGAAGAGAAGTTTCAAGGCGGTCAGGCGTTTCCCGCTGAACTGGAACTGCTTGGCCGCTAAGAGGTTCCACTTGCGAACAAACTGCATGTGGTTGGTGAGGCCCATTTGCTGAAGGTTCTTGATCATGACCACTGCCTGCAAAGTGTTGGTCGCCTTGACCAATGAACCTCGACAGCTCATTCTCATGTTGCTCAAAGCTTCATCCACCCGGCTAGTATGGTGGACATGATGACACTGCACTCGAAGCAAAGAGCGGTGTAAAATGGGAAACTCCTCTGGCATGTTGGTTTTCATCACAAAGAGTCGATGCAAAAGGGCCAACAATGAACTGGCACGTGCCATGCCTTTCAAATAGCCAAGCGAAAATGGTCTCAGATCATCATCTGCACATTGCCAGAGCAAAGGACCGGGCTTGGATGCTGGCACTGTGCGCTCAAGCACCAGCAAGGGGCCACTGTGAGTTGTGTTGGTCAAGAATCCTTCGATCAAGAACTGTTCAGCCAGCTGCAAGCAGAGCGCTTTGCCTGGCGGCGGTTTTAAACTGCATGTTTGGTCACATCCCAAAGCAGCCACATGGATGACCAAAGGAACACACTCTGCAATCTCTGCCTCAATCTCTGCCTCAAGCACTGGTGGCAGCTTTGCTTTGTGGTGGTACAAGACATCATCTTGTTCTGGAAATGTGTCCCACAGCCAGTCACCGAACTCATCCATATTCACTGTGGACAAGTACTGGACCGGGCCACCAGCTTTGTCAAGCACTGTGTCCAAGTCCTCCAAGACACGTTGTTTCAACTTGCTTTCCATCCCTACATCCCCATCAGACCAATGAGGTTCAGCAGCAAGGACTGCAGCTGGAGTGCTTGGCGCACTTGCAGCGGCAACCGCTGAGTCTGAGGAAGCGGCTGGGTCCATGGCCCTTCCTGGTTCTTCGACTGTTCACAGCTGGACTTACTTGGAGCCATTGAAACAAATAAAAACTCTGCCAAACCACTCCCACAAAGGTTAAGTAAACATCCGGGCCAACTCACTACTGTAGATTTGCTACCTGGAGATGGCCTGGTTTCATTTGAAACCGGGCCATCTGGAAGGTCTGACTTAAAATCAGGCCAACTTCGCTGCTGGCGTTTGAATCCCAAGTTGGCTTGATTTGGGGATGATCCTGGAACATGGTCTGGTTTCAAATGAAACCAGGCCATCTCCAGGTTGCAAATCTTCAGTCTAAGATGGCGTGTTCCTTAAACTAAACTCTCGCGATTTTTTTGCCACAACGTTTAGGGTTTAGTATTTATATCTTGCTGCTATGCTTTCTTCCAAAAACAAGTAGTTTCAAGATATGCATTCCAATCTTGCACACAGTTTCACAAGACCAACATTCCAAGCCTTCAACGTTTTATCCCTCAGCGTGCATGGCTTCAGCAAGCAACTGAACCAATCCAGGAGGGTACCTTTGGCACCAGGTCGACATGGAGTATCCTCCTTCTGAACCTTCGATCGGTCTATGTTCATGGGAACGGTCACACTGACGTTCGGCCAGCTGACAAGCCAAAAAATGTGAATTGGTAAGTATCCGTGTGCGCTTTTTAACTGGCTTTCCATGTGGAGAAACCATCCCGCAGCTACACATGTCAAAGTCCACGCTGTACACCCCTGGCATGTTGCGGACGTGTTGGACTTCCAACAGTTGCCAACTGGATGCTTTCCATGGATGTTCATACATCCAATGCCTTTTCAAATTATGTTGAATTACCGCAGCTTGCATCGCATGGAAAACATATCCTTTTGCTTGTTTCATCCGAGCTTCGAAAACCTCTTTGGTCATTCTCTTGTAATTGAAGAGTCTTTGCAACTCACTGAACATTGTGCATGGAGGAGACAGGTAGAGGAAAATCACAGTGGTCAACTTCAGCAGCTTCAATGTCAAAGCCTTCCTCGCAGCCAGGTCAAAGTCCCAGCCGTTGACTATGTCAAATGACCAACAAGAAGTTGCAGCAATGCCCGGTGTTGCTTTTGGAAGCACCCTAGGCGGACTGTAGAGTTCCATGCCCATTGGCCCTTTTGGTCGAGAAGCACAACGATGAAGCAATTGCTCCATTTCCGATGGTGTTGGCACTTTGCAAAGGTGGTCTTCCAAACCATCATCAGGCAAATCCAAGCCTTGCAAATCGTCAGGCCTAAGCTCTCCATCTTCATCTGGGAGATCGCTAGGTGTTCGGGGCGAGTCTGACTTGCTATTCATCATCTCTGAGCACACGGAAGGTGGCAAGCTAATGGGCATTTCATCAGTTTCCCCCTCGCTGGACACTGAGTCAGGCAACGAAGGCTCCATGACATCCATGGACGCGGATGGAACTACAAGTGAAAAAACATCAATCATGAAAGTCTAAGAGTCTAAACCATGCCAGGGGGTATGTCCTAATATGTCATAATACTGTTTCTTGGTTGTGTTGCTAGACTAGTGTATATATACAACCAACATAGGGTCTCACAAACATGCTACTTGGAAAACCAAAACACAACGGTTACACAGCATCAGAGTAGTTGCAAAACAAATCGTGCAATGTCAACCAGTGTCTGGCTACCCATCCCTTACCAGGAATGGCTGTCCAGAAGCTGGCAAAACATCACACACACACACACCAAGCAACACAAAAACATAAAAAAATCCAAACCATGGTTCAAAATAAGATTGGCGCCCAGTTCTTTTTTTGGTGACTTTGGGAGGCTTTGGTTGACATCTTAGACGTCAGTCAACATCTTCGATTTGAAGACGGTAGACCCAGCCACAAGCAGTTTTGCGAAACCCTGCGTGGTTTCGGCTGGCCTTCTCTCGGCACTCTTTGCAACCAATTTTGGGAGTGGGCTTAGGACGACATTTGCCGCAGCCAAAATAGAGAAAATTGGGCAAGGCTTTGATGGCCTCTTCACTTTCGGGCTCAGGTTCAACATGTAGCGCTGCTGCTGGACGCTTCATGGGCAGTTGTCGGGCACCAGGGCGGCAGAGGACTGGAGGTCCAGGCGCAGGTTCGAGCTCACGCTCATGGTCAACTTCTGTGGGGCTGTGTGGTCCTGCGTCTGGGATTTCAGCCTGCGCATACTCATCACCTCCAGCAGGTTGAGGATCATCTGGTATGGCCGCTGCAGGGCGGCTCTTCAACCGACGGACGATCAGTTTGGGAGCTGCAGCCGCTGGTCTTTTCTGTGGTCTCTGATTGACCTGAACTCGCCGCGGTGGGGGAGGATCAAGAAGGACAATGTTCTCCAAAGTTGGAGCTTCAAGAGGTTCAATGCGGGGCTCTGTCCCTTCCAAAGAAAACACGAACTCCAGATTCACAGCTGCTGGGGTCAAACCTTGTTCATTGGAAGCACAAAGCTCTTCCAACCAAACCTGCCCTTCCAACAAATGCCAAGGGCCACGGCCAACCAGTTCTGCTGTCTTGCGAAACTCTGCGAGCATGATTGGGCTAAAGGAGTTTGGAGTTGCCGGCTTCAAAACAGACTTCTGCAATTGCTGCCAAACGCTCGCTGGCATGACCAACTCAGGAGGTTGGGAAGGCTCAGGGTCAGACAAAAAACTGTTTCACTGTCAAACAGACATCTCGAGGGTTTGGGTCCATCTTCTCCCAGCCTTGGTGGTGGCACTCTATGGTGGCACGCGGTTCAACCACATCCCTTCTTTCAAAACGCCATAGGTGGTTGGCTCCTTGCAACTTTGTACTGGTCAATCCAGACATGGAAGCATCCGTTTGGCCACGAAGCCAAGAAGCAAAATCCCAAGTGTTGCTAATCACTTCCACGACCAGATGTTTGGCATGGATTGGCTTCATCTTCTGTTCAATGATGTCTTTCAACTGGTAGATAGTCTGAATTTCAGGCTCGGCTTTGATGATGGTGGCCAACGAACTGAACCGCTGGTCGAGCTCATTGTGCGTATGTTGCGCTTGTAGATATTGGACTTCAATGCTGGTGAACAAACGGGATGTTAGAAAGCTGCAGAAACTGGCGAAGAGCTGGTTCTTCGACTCTCTCGGGGTGTTATCCACCCCGATGGCCAGGTGTTCAGGTAAATCGAAATCTGGGTCCATTTCTGACAGCTTGCATCGGGCAATGTCCAAAGATCTGCTCAGAAGAGTGCTCTGCATATTGCTGTCCTTGGGGTTGTCCATGGGCAACAAAAAATATATCCCAACCACGCCATACACAATGGATCCAACTACGTGGACATTGGGCTTCCAACACTTCCCATACTCACTCGTGCCACAGAGTCTTTTGGCACGAGGGATGCAAAATTTGGCCTGATCCATGCCGTCCATCTGTAGTTTTGCAAACCCTTCATGCCTATTGGCAGGTTTGAAATTGCCCAAGTCACTGCCTTTCTGGTTGCCGCGAGTGTTCACCTTCCGATCTCGTTTGATCGTGTTGAGGTGCTCATTTTTCTCGGCGTCGATCTGCGTGCGCTCTTCTTGAGTCTCAGCGTTCGATCTTTGCTCAGCCAGATGGAGGCAAATGGTGCACTTGTTCCCTTGGCTTGGTGATTTCAATATCAAATATTTCTTCCAACCTTTCCATGCACGGTCAAATGTGGACCTTGAAGATTGTTCTGAAACCGGGACATCCGATGTGTAAAATTTGAACAACTCATTGACGCTCACGAAGTTCAAAAACCTTCGCCCGGCCACCCTGCGGACATCACCACCTGTATCCAGATTGAAAGACAATCCGAAGAGAGGATGCCCTGGATCGTCAATGATCTCGTGGCTTGTTTCCAAACATTCAGCCAGGGCCAAGGACTCAGGAAGCCTGTCTTCAGATCCTGGAACTGCCAGCGGGTCGGCCAGGTTCTGGTACAGGTCCAACATCCACAAGGACACTTTGTCCAAGATTGGCTCTGGCTTAGCCTGCCGAGGCCCTGGAGGTGGAAGGGTCGTCTGACCAGATTTCAGCAGCTTGAGCATCTCGGTCGTCTTTCCTGGGCTCAATGAGTGCATTGATTCCCAGAATTTTCTGCAAACTTCTTTCCCTTCAAATGTCCAACACAATCCTTTGTGTTGTCTCTCTGGGTTGTTGGCCTTGAACAGGTCTTTGAGCCGATCAAATTTGCGAGCTTTCACTTCGGATGCAGCCCCTCTGTGTAGATCCATTTTGTAGGTCTCCACCTTCTCGGCTTCAAACTGCTTTGAGCAATGTCGTTTGCAACAAAAGCTCTCTGGAGCAGCATCATCTTTAGAACCTATTGATGGAGGGAGTGATGGGTCTGAAGCACTTGCATTGAAGCAGGGTTCTGCGCCAGAAACTTCACCATCAGCAGCAGTGTTTATTGAAGAAGGAGGTGTCAAAGAACCAGAGGCTGACATGGCTCTGATTCATCAATAGAACAAGCCAACAGTATACATTATACATGTGGTCTGAACTTGGGTGTCTGAAATGATAGTCGCTTGGTCACATAGGTCAATTGTGTTGTGTGTGTTTTGTTGTCAGTGCCAGTGTTTTTCTTCTTTGTGTGTGTGTAAGTTAACATGGTTGGCTTAAAATCTGAGCGACCATGAAACCTCAGACCTAAACCAACCAAAACAAATACGTAATATATATATATATATTATATATAAAAGAAAAAGCTATGCTGGCCCAACCAGCGTTCTGCCTAGCCAGCCAACTGTGAAGAACAGCAGCTGGCATGGCAGTAGCTGGCTAACCAATAGCTTGCAAAAAATATGGGTTGTTTAGGAGTTTAGGATATATATATATATATTTAGTTTCTGTTTTGGTAACTGTTTGAATCAGTTCAATGAGACATGTTTTTCCAGAACAGCTGAGGTGCAGCAAGTAGGGAAACTGCTACTGTAACTGGACCAGAGCACCTGTGTGGTGAGAAGTCCCTAAACGAAAATGGCCCCACCTATTTTGCAGTGGGTTTGTATCAACGGTTCAGGCACCCTTGAAGGATCACCAAGTCGGAGAGCAAGGCATCAACTTCCATCTTCCAATGGTTCTTTGGCAAGGGCGGATTGACGCCAAACCTTCCTCATGGCCCATGGGTCATTTACCGCAGCTTTCTTGTTGGTGAAATACATCGAGAGAAGCTTCCTGACGTTGCGTTTCTTCCAGTCCAGTGTTGAAGCGCGATCCTGATGATGACCTGATGGTTTGAGGGCAAGAACACTTGGAACCATTGGTTTTATAGTTGCTGATCACCAAAAAAGGAAAATGCAAATCACTAATTCTAAGTCTTGATGACCTATATATATATATATATATCTCTATCAAGGATATATCAAAGTGATTGTCATACTGCTCAATGTATGCTTACATTCAATTCCCAGCCAAGGAACCGGGAGAAGGGTATGGCACGATGATGGTCTCAAGGTCATTCAAAGAACGTCGGACTGAACCTTTGAGCCTCACAGATCTCAATGAAGCATGTGAAGAATATGGCCGTTTCAGACCACCAGACCTCGTGCCCCCTGTGTTCACAACCTCCAAGTCAGGCAAATCCTCGTGGCCACCACCTGAGGTCACATCACACATTGGCATCTCATCCAGACACTGCTCCAGGATTGGCTCCTCCCATGGTAGGTCAGAAAAATCTGATGGGGCCAAGGAATGCTGGTCGCCATATTGCATCTCATCATCCCCAGCGGTGGTGATCGAACAAAGCTCCAAGCCTTCCAAGCCCTTGCCATCATCAGAGCTCACATCAACCAAAGCCGCCATCATGGTTCCAAGCTGCGCTGTCAGGACCCTCTACAAAAATGCTACAGATTTCAACTCTTCACAACAAAGCGAAAGGCATCAAGAAACCCCAAAGTTGAAGTCACTTGCGAGTCTGAGTACACACAGCAAGCATTTAAACCTTCTGATATTATTATTCAATCTAACATGATTATTGTTGACCATGTGGTTTTCATTCAGCTTTTAACAAGAAAAACATCTGATTATTTCCCTTTGGGACTTTGCTGATGCAATGTTTGACTCTTGAAAATTCATTCATACCAAGTGTTTATAGGTTTGTGTGTGATATAGGAAGTGGGGCATAATAACGACCTCATTCCTGGAAATTTTTTTGGTTTGAAATCATTCCCTTGGTGTTTGGGCGGGTCTTTTTCTTTGGTTGGTTAAAATCTTTTTGGCTGAGCTGTGGCATTGGACCTGGAGCACTTGACCAATGGTAATTGAGCACTTGTGCCACACCTTTGCGCAAAACAGAAACACTTCCTTTCACCTCATTTTTTTCTCCACCACACTTGTGGACCACTTGTGCCAGACCTGGTTTCCAAGGTCTTTTCTTGGACTACTAAATTAAAAGATGAACCTATCACTTCTCAAGAAGGATCCATAAAAGCTTCACGCAATTCTGCAGCACCGTCGAACCATATGATAAGGAAGCCGCCTGTACCTGCGAAAGGTGCTTCAAGGGCTGCATCCGATGCCACAATGAACCTTGGTACCACGGGGTGGATCACTTCCATCACTCTAGCCGGCCGGAGTTGGAGAACAGCTTGGATCAGCTGCAAGCTTTCCTTCAATGCTGGCGTCAGGCAACGGTCTGTCTCGTACTGCCTTGCCTTGATGGCCTGTAGGCCGCTGCACCCTACTCTGCCGTAGAGGCCTTGTTCCAAAAAGGCCAGCGTGCCGTAAATTTTTGACGCCGTGCCAGAGGCCAGCGTCTACTGAGTGCATCGTTCAGAAACGCCTCCATTTTGGCGATCAATCTGTCTCGAGGCCAAAAACGGACAAATCCCTCGCTGACTCTACGTAAATCGTGATGCAAACCAAGGAAAATGCCACTGGCCGTCATGGCTTGGCGTTTCTCTTCGGCGAAGGGGGTGCCGATGAGGACATTCAGTTGGTTGAACGCTGCTTGGCCGGAGCCTTTCGAAGATTTCCAATCAACGATATTCGCGTCATCGAAGTAGAGGGAGGTGAGGCAAAGGCACAACCTGCGGCCCAGAGCTTCTGCCAGCCGACTGTATCTGTTGAAGCTGGTGACCGCCAGCGGCAAACCAAACAACAGAGAATGATACAACTGGAAAGCTGGTTGCTGCCATTGCTCATGCCAGAACGCTACCGCACAACCAAGAGACTCTTCATGTGAGATGGGTGTTCCTCGATACGCATTAGGCCAGTCCTCACCGCCGCTCTCGAAGGAGTCCCACTCCAGACGAGAGTGCCATTGAGCGGAGGAAGCGCACGCAGCCACAGCGGCAATGTGCTGAGCCGGCCTGAATGGGGAGCATAAGGTTAGCTTGTTGTAATCGGAGGAACGCTCGGATTGGCCCCCCTGTATCCCCGTTGTCGATGATCCGCTTCTTGCCGCTGGACTGGACAATGATGCATCTTGGAATGAGCCGGTGAGGGGCACCCTTGAGGTGCCGGAGGAGCTGCGCGTGCGTCATCGGTTCCGTGCAGAAACCATGCTCAGCGTCAGCTTCGCTCTGTTCAAGCAACACGCTATCGTGCGGCCCTGGCTTCAACTGCCGGATAATGCCTGAGTTGTGGTCCTGCCATCCCTCCAGGACATCTGCCAGGGTAATCTCTCTTCCTTGCTGGACCGGAAAGATGCCGTAGGGCGGGGCTGTGCCCACCGCTGGCATGCCCTTGATCAACCCGTAGGGGTAAGTGGTGTCAGCCCAAGACATCAGCATGATCAAGAGGGCGGTTAAGCCCAGGTCGCGGCTCGCCGTCACTCGGCGAATGGCTGGGGTCTGAAGTCGCCGCAGCTGGGCTGTCACTGGGCTCCACCGTTGCTTCAACTCCTTAATGGCCCCAATGGCTCGTCGGCGCAAGGCACAAAGCTCAGCTGGTGGCTTCCAGTGGTGCTCGGCACAAAACCGGAGGTCGCCGTCGAGCAACGGAAGTCTCTCCGTGGGCAAGGGTTGCTGCCCAAGCGCCAGCGACTGCGTGAAGTGGTCGTCAACGGACAGGCCAAAGCTAAGAAGCGGTGGTAGAGCTGCTTTGTGACTCAGCGCACCTGCCTGTTGGCCTTCAGCATGGCGTTGCATCCTAGGTTGCATGAGTCGGGAATGCTGGGTCCCTCCCAGCGGTCCCAGAGGTCCCCCCCCAATCCAACCCTCGTTGGGCTCTCCAGGTCGGATAGCTGATGAATGGGAAGTCATTGACAAGGTCCTCAACCAGTGGGAAACGAAAACCAGCGAACCACTCAAAGGGGGAAAGGCGTTTGAACGCCAGGATCACGCTCTCCTGCGGGAAGAGCTGCGTAGGTGACATTGCATTGACCCCTGAGATGGAGACCACTCTAAGGATCCTCGCGGATTGGAGGCTAGCTGGCTTGGCTTGACTGCCCGCCTTGTGGTGATGCGCCGGGGCCTGCGGTGACAAATAGTCGAGCACGAGGCCGGCCAGCGCTGTCGCCGGGCACAATTGGTCCGCCGCCAGTGTCACTCACCAGCACCTTGTGCTGCAGCTCGGAGAGATTGTCCCATAGTGTCTCGCGAATGTGGGTAACGTAGAAAGCCAACCAGTCGTCCGTTGAGCAATTCACACCTGGGGTGCATGGAGGTGCCCATTTGGTAGTCGGTAGCCGATGTCGGTGGTGGCCCTGGTCGACGTAGACGTGGTTAGCTGGAAGGCTGCCCTCATGGATCACCTCGTCAACTGAGACGACTCGACACACCCGGGACCGTTCCTTGGCATCTGGCGGTATAAGGCCGAGGCTAATCGCCATAGGTGTCATCGCCCACTCACGGAGGGACCTGTGTTCGAGATAGAGCCAATGTGCTCGATGGCCTGTTGTCTCCACTGGTGGAAGCCTGCCGGGTTGGCTCCCGCCAGGCACGGCGTCCCGCCTGCCAAATCCTGAAAACGGCCACCGCATGGCTCCAGGGAATGCCATCCCTGTCATAGGCCAAGCGGGTGAAGAGCCGATCAACGTGTGCTGGCGAGATCGCTTCTCGATCCAGCGGGCTGCGAACCATCTGCAGCCCCAAAAGGTCGAAGGTGGCCGGATTGGCATGATAGGCATCCCATGCACTCTGCGGTGTAGCGCCGGTTTGGACCACAACGGCACGACGCGTCCAAGTCCCAACCCAGGGGAACCGGAGCCCTCCCAGGCGTCGCTCGCACCGGGAACAGGGGACCTCTGTGCATGGGATGCGTCGAAGGGGAGGCATCGTGGGGGATTGGAGTACCGCTCCAGATGGTGACCCCACATGAAAGATCTCGACCACGGACTCCCAGAGCACCAAGGCGGAATCCCGCCTCCCAGCAGCCGACATGGACTCGATGTGCGCCGTGAAGTCCAGCCATGCCGCCGGGGTAAGTACCTGCAAGTCCGTAAACAGGGCAACATCAATCCCCTCCCTGACCCTCGCTGGCATGAAGTCTTCTGCCAGGTCACTCCTGAAGAAAACACAGAACCTGCCAGTTTGGATCAGACTTGAGCCAAAATGGACACAGGTTCTGAACTCTCTATGGAATGACAACTGTCCACCCAAGCCTGCCAGACCCTAAGACAGTCATATACATATGTACTCATTTGTTCTGACGCAGAAAAAAGGGGGTGAATGAGCGCAAAGGAAAGACACATGAGGTTAGCTATATATAGGTGGTGCGCTTGTCGATTGGACTGCAGTACTTTGCAGCGTTCCGGTGGGGCTTCATTTCACGCAGCCGATATCAACTTGACCTTTTCTTGGATCGCTTTCGTTCCCTTTCAGGACGCACACTCAACTTTCAAAGGATACAGGATAATTACCCATTTTGAAGCAAATATCCATCCACATTTGGAGTACAACATGATTCCAAGCATCCCACCCGCTTTGTAAAAAGGATTCTCATCTTCGTTGTGAAGCCAGTGTCATGTTGCTTTTGAATCGGGCAGGTTTGCTGGGCACCCCCACTGCCGTCGCAAAGCCCGACCTGCCGAAAATGCGCGCGCCGTGCGAGGGCGCTGTATACTACGCCTGTCGCTTACCCTCCCCCGCCCGCAAGACGACCCTTGGCGCCTGAGCAATGTCAGGGCCTGAAGCCAAGCGTCAGGAGACAAAGAGGCCAAGAATGAGCCAGAACCTTCAGCCGGTCAGGAACTTCTCAAGATCTGGGCCATCATTCAAAGATCCAGAGTGGCTACAAAACCAGGAATCTTCCTCATTTTACCGTGTTGTTGGTGTCTGAGTAGAGCAGATTCCGGCCATACTCAATACTTACTTGATGCAAGGCGTAAGGCCAAATGGCATTTGCACCTCACAATGTCCTGACTGGTCTTCTTTGAGGAGTCACCTGTTCAAGAAACAGTCCAAAAACATAAGATGTGGCCGGGACACGCACTGGACCAATAAGGGCCACCGCTTTCACGGTCAGCTTTGTCAAGTGAGACTGTCATGTGCTCAAGTCCAAGCTCCCCACTCACATCATCTGGTGGCAACCTGCAACTGTCACCGTTGGTTTGGGAAGGTGTGTATGTGTGTGTGCATGTGAGATGCACTCACAAAATAGAAGTGGATGGCATGGACTCCTGGACCGCACACTTTCCACGAGTCGTGGCACGAGATGACTTGACTCGCCTGCAACGCTGCAAATGAGTCAGGAGGCTGTGGGAGGCCAACCAGCGGTGGCCCTTCTCGCAAGCCTTGCAAGAAGGCTTTCGGAAGCCCAATGTGTTTGATCCGGATCGATGAGAAAAAACATATCAAAACTCCAACGACCAACTTCTGGCACCGAATGCTGAACATTGGTCACCATGAATCACGGGCACCGTGTCAGCGCCGTCTCAGTAGCTTCCTGCAATCCAGCTGCACTGATGGCAGCATTGTAGCCGAAAACATCCAGCTCCGTCAAATCCAGCTCAAAGGCACCTGAACTTCCTCCACATGATTGGCTAGAACCTTCATATCAGCTGTATTCAATTTAAATCATTTATGCCATCAAGTGCAAGACGGGGTGCCTGTGTCGTTTTGCAGCTTTTGAAACTCGATATGGTCTGGAAGCACGTAGATGGGAGTTTGACACTCTATCTCTCAGTCCGATGCTATACGACTCTATGCCTACAACTAGTATATAACTGTTACAACTACTACTGTTACAATATATTATAGTAGTCCCTAGGTGGTCGGATTTGCACTCACTCACACACATGCACTCACCATGACTTGTCATTGCAAGCAAATGGCTCAACTGCACCAGCGCCAGCTGCCACTGGTCCTGCACTTGGCAACATGTTGAGGGGGGTAAACAACATCATTGGCCCACAACCTCATGTCCTAACGCCGCGAACGTCTCAAGTCTCGGAAAGCATCGAAGAAAAGAACCAGCGCCAGCTGCAGGCGTTACACACATGATACAGTCTATCCGTGCGGCAAACAGGAGGTACCATGAGGTACCCGAAAATGTCAGGTTGTGAAACTCCTGCTGCAACTGCTTTTTTGCAAAGGAGTTGATGGCTGAACAGGCACCTCGGCAAAAGAGCAGCATCTTACAACTACAAATCTTTGGACCTCTATTTTGGCACCCTCATTTCAATCATGGTTGGTGGCCCTGTGGACAGCTGTTGGTGGGACAGCTGTTGGTGAAAAATGGCATCTAAGCCAGACCCGCAGCAACACTGCAGTCCCGGGCCATTAACTCTCAGCAAACGGGCTGCTAGTAGAATTTCTTTGGCTCTTGCTTGAAACCATCAATGATACCACAAGTTCCTACCTACTTGTATAAGGCTTTGTACTTATCAGGAGAGGTCAAGTATTGCCTGCATGAAGATCCCTTTCCAAACGGCATCTAATCTTTGACGGGATATTAGACAAAGAGGACTCCCATATACACATCGTTACACATCAACCACCGCCTGGCCAATGGGGTCAAACCCTTTTTCATCCTTTTTCGCTCTTACGCGCTTTCTTCCGCTCACATGGACACAAGCACCGCAAACAGCATCGGCAGCTGGCGGTGAGGAGCTGCCGGGGCAGCACCACAAAGAGCTTGATGGCCAGCTTGGTCGTGAGGCTCAAGATCCGCACGGAGACGAAGAGCAAAAGGAGAAGCCAAACGAAGACCAAAGACAGCTCCTGGAAGCAACAAAAACAATTGAGCAAACACCATATATGGGTCTTCGTTATGTATGGGTCGTGTCGGATAGTTTGGATCTGAAAAAATGCAACGATCGTGGTCACCTGAGTAGTTCCGACTACTGGAACTCGAGCCTCCGCATCTCACCCACGAAGTGGCCACAGCAATTCTGCACTACAACACAGCCAAGACGCTTCAAGAACCCTGGGGTTGAAAACCTCATGATTGGCTGATAGGCTACAACCCCGCTTCTGCCTCCCAAAGCCAGGAAGTTTCTCCTGCCACTGTGAATCGCTGGGCCAGATCCTCCGGTGCTCCGCCGGCAGCAGCGCCATGAGCCGTTCCGCAGCCCTTCCCGCCGTGGCCGCGGCATGCTCGGTCTTCGTGGCCGCGTGGTGCGAAAAGCGCTGGAGGAGCTCGGAGGCGTGTGGACTCCTTGGGGGTCCGGAGACTGAGGGGAACAACAAATAAAATACGGAACGGATCTTGATTCATTATGTATATATATATATATGCACTTGTTTATAGTGAATGTTATGAATGTAAATTTATATAGTGAATGTTATGAATGTAAATCTAGTTAAATTTATATAGTGATTTATATATGTTTATACTGGGTTAGGAGGAATGGGAAGGTTCAGGCCTATGCCATGTTAGACACGCATTGGCACATATATAACTATAAGCTATACGAAGCTGTGGCATTTCTGTGATGATAGGGGGCTATGGTAAAGCATGAGGGTTTCTTGAAGATACTGGTGCAGTAGGTCGACGGGCTTCGAGAAGTTAGTCTTCCATGAAAGGACTGCAACCTCCACGGGGCAACAAACGGGAACTTGCACAAAAAAAGACTATATAGTTCAACTGCAAGGGTGATCTTAGCCACCCTCGTGTCAACTCCTCCTGGATTATGTTTCCAGATGTGCATTGATGTGCATCGTGATTTATCTCCAAGTATCATCTCCAAGACTTTCTCCAAGTCCGCCCCCTTGGCTTCCATGAGCTCACCTAGCCGTTGCCGAAGCCGTCGCCCGATTTGCGCTGCCCGCGCGGCTGCAGCACGGCCCTTTTCGGGGTCTGCACCAAGAGCGGTGTTCAGCGCCAGAAGAAACCCATCCTCGGGTGAATGACATAAAAACACAACCATAATACCTTCCAAGAAGGTGCTGTTTCGCATGGGCTTGAAAGGTCAAGTATAAAGATGCAGTCAAATCAATAGTCAATACGGCCAAACATGTCTGACAAGTAGGTAGGAAAGGGATCGGATTGATGTGCAGTATGGTCGAGCACGGGAAGAATAGTGCAATCAATCAGTCGTAGCTGACTAACCTACAGGAATGTATTATGCAGATGTGACACGGGCAAATCTAGGAACATATTCTTCGAATTGATGCCCATATCAAGGGATCGGTCATCCATGACGTAAACCTGGGTATATTGTTATACGGTATATAGGTGCATGCTCTCGGATCTATGTCTAACTCATCAAATGGGAGCGGTCTTTGCATGCTGCACAAATGCAGCTACTCGCGTACTTAGCGAATCATATAACAAATGAATCTTGATTGCAGGTCGGAGAGGGCACCAAAGCCCTTCACACATGCTGCCTTGTTTTTCTGCCACCTGTTCGTTTTGTGCTTCATCAATGAAGCAAGCCCAAGAAACCAGCAGTTCGCTCAACGTATTCCCTCCGAGCATCGAGCAAAAGCTGGAAGGATTGCTGCAAGGTCGCCCTCAGAGATGATAGCATGAGTCCTGAGGAACAGTTCCCCTCGCAACGTACTGCACCAGAAAAGAAAATGAGGAGCTCATCATCCTCATCCAACTTCTTCCCGCCAGATCTCTCCTCACTTGGCTCGCTCACGGGTCTCAAGTGCCCACCTGTTCTTTCTCCGAAGAAAAAGGAAGGGGCACCACAGTCCACAGCTGTTCAACAAAAATTATGCTTGGCCAAAACTGAGTCTCTGGTTGGCTTGGACAAGGCTCCGCAAGCTCCGCAGGCTTGGAGGCGAGCTCTTGCTTCAGTTGGGTTACGTCCTCGCTGTGCTGACACGCCTGCAGCACTTGGCTTAAGGGTGGTTGTTGTCCATCCAAGTTCCCAGCACAAAGGCTCTGTAGTGCCTTCTCGCAGGCGGTCCTTAGCTGCACCCGGCTAATCAAAACATCACCGAAAGAAGGACTTCGCACTCATTCCAGACGAAAGGACCTACTCACCACTGCAAAGGGGGCTTCCACTTTGCATGCCTGCACAGTACAAACGTGTCATGTGCCACTCACCGGAAGATATTCCAGCATTCCTTTAGGCTTTGACCATAATTGTATCTGTATTATGTACTTTAACTCTCTCTACGGCCTCCTGTACGCCTGGCCAGCCCTTGACAACATTCTACTGCACACATCCAAGGTGTCTCATTTTCCTCCGGCACCACCAGCGGATACCTAGCCGGCAGCAGCTGCTCCGTCTGATTGTCTGGATTCTTTATGTGGGATCCCCGGGTGCATGCAAGCAAATCTGGAACTGATGACTCAGCGTGCCACTCAGTTTATGCAACCGCGACATGACTTACACACTTCGCCACCTCCGACTGCCGTTCACCCCGCCTGGGCTCCCCATAAACCGCTGCCAGGCTCTTCCTCGTGGTGCCGGGCGCCCCAGTGCTAGGCACCGGGCAGCGCGGTGCGTCCGCTTCGGCTCGCTTCAAGCCTGCGAGCTGCTCCTCTAAGATGGCGACACGCGCCTTAGAGGCCTCCAATGCCTGCGAAAAGCGTTGGCTGATTTGGGGCAAACTAGTGGCCTTGGGAGAATGATGAGTTTAAAGGAGACCTGTAAGCATCTGATGACAGGTCTTATCAAGGCCCAGCTGGGCCAGCTTGGACTCCGACATGTTTTTCCTGCTTAAGGTATCTTGGACACAATTTTAGACATGACATGCTTTACTGTAGCTGTTCAATTGCAATTTGCGAGATTCAACATTTCTCCAACTTGAAGGTAAACAACCAAACTGCTGGTTCTAACCTGGATCGCTGGATGTCAATTGCCTACAACTGCTTGGAGCAGCTGGGTCTTGGCCGAATGGAAAAGTGATAGACATAGAGATCGCCCCGAGCTCAGGAGAGAGACTTCCTACTTGGTTTCACTGATATATTATATAGGCGTGCCATGGAGCCCATATGAGCCCATATGAATCCATGGAGCTTGCTTGCCTGTTGTAGCTGTAGCTCCCTCTGCTCTGCCACCGTCTTGGCAAAGTCCAGTTTCCTCAGCCGCTCCTCGTGCCTTAGGGGACCACCTCTTTCAGCAACACACTTCTGCATGCATCATCTACGCAAAAATGTCGGTCATCACACGTTATAATTGTCCCCAATCCTGGTGTCCTGTGCATCTAGCAAGCAATTTCAAGCAATTGACACCACGAGTCTAATCCGACCAAGCTGCTGGCGCTCGGCTTCCTGAAGTGCAACTTTGTTCTTTTCCGATAGGCGCTTCTGCAGCTCCTGTCCACGTCGTGGGACAAACCGATGTCAACCTGTGAGTTACGAACTGGCAGACTGGCAGTCTCGTCTCGGGTCTTTGGGGCTGGGACATGTGAGAGTCTTGGCGCTGTAGATTCAGATTTTCCATGGAGCGTGGTACAGGTCTGTAGATAGCTTGTTTTGATGCGAAAACGAATGGCTTATGGCTAGGCACCTGGCTGAATAGCGGGTGCCTCAGTGCCGGTTCTTACTCGTATATAACTTGGTTGTGAAGGGGGGCGCACCACTCACCCTGCCTGGTCACCTTACGTCGGATGGTTGCCTTGCCGTCGGAATTGACAGGGTCCAAATGGAACCGTCAGAATGGTGGAAGGCTGCGCACCGTTCTCGAGTCTCTTCCTTCACCAACAGTCCAGTCCAATCATTGTAGCTCTTCTAGGCCACCTCCGAAGGAGCAAAGGTGTTTAACGCCCCCCCACCTGAATCCCCAAAGCAGGAAACAAACCCAGTAATAGCGCTGCGGCTCAGGTTGACGTCTGGGAAGCTTCGACGTCCGTCACGTCTGTCCTCCATCTCCTTTCGAGCTTTTTGGAGCAGGGCCTCCGCCTTCTCTGCACCCTGAGTGGCGTCAGCCTTCTTCGACCCCTGACACTCAGCGCCAAACAGTAGTCGGCAAGGGTAGGCCGAAGTTTAGGCAAAGCGACAAACTGAATGTTCAAGCGGCAGTTTGCGCTTGTGTAGATTAGGGTCGTTGAAGGGCAAGCTGTACATGAAGCAGTGTTTAACATGTTGCATAAGATTGCATAAGTGTACAAGTTGCATCTGAACAATGGTCAGGTGCAAATATTGGCCAACATGGCTTGACGAACCGTTTCTTGTGGCCACTATGTTACTACAGTAAGCCTGAGATAGTGTCCCATGTGCACAACCCCATTTTGTGCCTGTGCTACGAGATCCGAACATGCATCTCAGCAGTGTCAACCTCAGTGCCCTTCGTTGATGGTCCACCTTGCAGGGGTCACCCCGCCTGCTTCAGGAGCGAGCCGCATGTTGAGGCACACTTCTGAAGCATGAAGTCAGGGTTCTGATCACACTCCCCCCATACGTGCCCACTGCTCACACTCCTCCATCTCTCCCCGCTGGGAGGGGCAAAAGCTTGCACATTCTTTCATCATGAAAGCTGCGTTTTTCCCACACTGGCCCGCAGCAGCCCATTCACGGCATTTCGATGCATCCTTGCTTGACGAGCAGCTCGCAGAACAAGCCTTGGAAGACATCCGGCACGATGAATTGAGCATGTCAAGGAGATAGGCTAAATGACTCATCAGGATGCACTACTATATAGATGCATTCATAATCCTCGTGTCACCCATATCATATATCTACAAATTATCTACGGACATGGGTCACACAAGCTTCTCAGCTTTCAGCCACCTGCGACAGCTTCTCAGCACATCAAACACTCACCCCATGTCAATGGTCCCTAATCTTGCCAAGCAGTCAATACAAGTTGTAGGGTTCACCTTGCCTTCAGCATGTAGGCGGCATTCCGAGTACATTCCCCAGCAGCTGCCCAGGTAGCGCAGTTCTCATTCTGGTCTGCTGCCCATGCAAAGTTGAGGCACACGCAAGTGGCCAAGAAGCGCGCCGTGGCCATCAAATCCAAGAATGCTTGTATGGCCTCCCTTCTGAAAGCTATTTGAGTAGCTAAGTGGTTGACTGCTCAGAGTGGCTGCATGTTGTTGACCCGCTGATTACCGTGTTTCCATCCTCCCCAGCTTCATCACCCATCATCACCTTTCCCCTCTGAGCCCAAGGCTAGCCCAAGGCCGACGAGAGAGACCTTCGACGGGCCCCGGGAGGCCACTTCTAAGGTGCATCGTGGTGTGTAAGAGGTCTGTCTCTGTGCGTGTAAGTAGTATACATGTTTTCTTTTTTTGTGTATAACTTATATTATGTGACTGTATGATATATGATATATGTATACTGTATACAACGGTAATTATGTATCGTTATGTATAATGCCCCTTCCATGGTGCATCATGCCACCTCCATATGTGCCTCCTGACCTTCTGTGATCATGAGTAGAATAGAAGCTTGTGACTTAAGTTCTCCAAAAGACTCTTTGGTTCTCAATCTTTGCGCTGTTGCGTATGGTATATGTAATGGCAGCACATCATCACATCCGTCTTCATGTTCAGGGGATCCTGACAACCTATCTGCTAGAGCCCCTGTCATTCACCACGGTCCAGTGCTTGCCAAAACAATGCAAAGCTAAGGAACTGAATGAATTCTGGCGTAAGGAGAGGTTTCGCATTGCCTGCACGAAGCCCAAGGCATCTGGCCAAAAGACCTCAACAAAGGCTCATGCGTCGATGCAGTCATCTTTACGATTCAGGAGTTCCTGCACATGCCTCAGCACTGCCTGCGGGAATAAGCACACAAACGTGTTGTTGACTGCTTAGTTGCTTTTAAATCGGACCTTGACAAAGACTTCTGTGGGAAAACCGCCCAATTCCCAAGCCGGATGTCACGAGCCTGTGCATTCATGACGGAGTTGAAGCTCACACCTCATCCACCGGTGTTGATGAAAGTTCCACACTTCATATCGCATGAATGCGCTGAACACAATCAGGGATGGTGCTGTGAGGGAGGCTGAAGTGGCTGGAGGAGATTTGGAATCATAGCTGAGACAATGACCTGTGTTCTCAAACATCTGTGGCGATATATGACAAATGTACATATGTCTAGACAAAATATATAACAATATAGATGTATATGAAAACCATTGAACATCTGATTCAATTTCGTTCGACTTCGCTTCGTCATCAATCTTGGGCGCCTTTTGCCTGGTGACCTCAGCTCCCCTGCATCCATGCAAAATATTCAAGAATCCAAGCGTCAAGTCACTCCCATCCGCGCCAGCCTCATTTGCAGTAGTGTCTCAACAGCCTCAGCATGCTGGTTTCTTTGGTCGACGGGGCATCTCTTTACTCTTTACTCTGGACGAACTGGATGAACAACCCTGAAGCGAAGCTTGAGAAGATCAAGAAAAAGCAGCTGCCAAAGCTCCCTGCACCCCTAGGAACCTGTCCCAGTGAAAACTGGCCACTGATTCCACTCGGTCCCGTTCACAGCGAGACCTCAACTCAGCATACAAGAGACTTGATCCCAATGTCCTGAAGTCGACACAAGGCAATTGAGCTTGGCATTGGAGGTCACTGTGTTCATCTTGCCTCACAATCAATGGCAGCAATAAAGAAGAAGTCAGTAGAACATCAGAAAGGGGCAACCAAAATCCTTTATGTCCTGCAGTATGTCCTGCAAGGTTCAATTCCCAACTGGCGAATCGTAGCGTTACTTGGGAGCGCAACAAATACATAGTTGTTGGATGCTGTTGGGATTTCTGTTGGGATATGAGCCGGGTGTGTAAGACGGCGCGGAGCGCATCCCTATGCGGCTCGGCGACAGATCTTCAATGGAAGTTGCCACTGTCCACAAGCCATGGCTGCAGTATACGTCACGACCTGAGAAGCCAAGGGTATATATGTTTGATAAGGTTGGATGCTGGTATTGACCAATCTGGATCATTGGAGGACAAGCACAAAGCAATGTGCTACATTAGTCGTGGTGCGCTAATGTGAATTTCCACACCGCAGCACATAAACAGTGCTTTTGCTAATAGCGTTCCAGCATAGCAAACATGGGCTTCACGATGCAAATTTGTGATGCCCTTGCGGTGTGCGTTGATCGCATCGTGTGTCGGCCAAGAGGCATTGGGTTCAATCCACAATTGTCTCATCCGGCTCAAACTCAAAGACCTAGTGGCATCGAGGCATGGCATCGAGCCTGCTGAAGAACGAGAATGGGAATCCAAGCAGGAGCCCCCCAAGTGCGTCCAAGCGATCTGTGCTAAGAAAGGTGGTTGGAGGCTGTGACCATATTTGACCAATTCCTCACTGAGCAGGTCATTAGGTGTGGAATGAGGTGTGCATTTATGAACATAACAATACAAAGGTGTGGTCATAACCAGCCCTTCAGAATAACACTTCAGAAAACGAACAGGCCTGAGTGACAAGTTGGTGCGAGCTTGGTTCATTAATTCAAATGCACAGGGGCACACCCTCCGATGGCACAAGCTACCCATCAACCAAGCAAACACACCGGACTCTTGTGCCGAAACATCCAATGGCAGTGACAAATCAAGATATAAATTCTTTCTGAGGCCTGCGGGCACCGCGGACCAGTCAATTAGGAGGTGCCTCTGCCACTGGTGCATGCGTGAGTTGTACCCTATTCTGTGTGTGCCATCCAGAAAGGAACGCCGCAGTGCCAGGGAACGCCGCAGTCCAGCTTCTTAGAAAGGAGATCAAAGTGCTAAAAACCACCACGTTCAGCTGCACCTCGCGCCATCGGACTTCTTCAACTGACCTCTTGAAACTTGAAGCCTTCATGAACGTGGACTTCCAATGAAATGGGGTCATGCACAAGTGGCCAAGGCATATGGGTCTGATTTGAAGTGGCTGGTTGCCCGTTTCATGTTCTGGTTCACCTGTTTAGATCTGCTTAGCTTACTTCAAGTTCTCTTAGGTTTGTGCCCCAGGCCCGGAACCGCACTCGGGTCTATCATTAGATATCATTACTATAGTTAGACTAACTCAGTGTGTGTGAGCCAACACCTCGCGCACAAGAACATTGCTGGATGGAGCCCGTGGTGCTTGGGTACTATACAATGAAATGTATGGAACAAATATTGAAAAATTATGAAACATGTGGAAAGGAAAGCATTCCACAGTTCCAGCATGGATAGATCATGCGCCTACCAAGAGGGGCCCTACCTAAAATTGAACGATTTGCCACCTGCCTGAGGGCCAGCAAACATCAGCAAACCCATCATTTGCATCCATGCACCATGGTCATTTGCCACTCTTACCGTCGATTGTGGTCAAAGCCTCCAATTTTACAACCAATGAGGATTGAATCCAAACAACTGTAAATTTTCAAAACAGGTGGAAGCTAAGCCGTCAAAAACCAATTGACGAGTGCCACAAGCGCAGTTCAACCATCTGAAGGGGGGCTCTGTAACCCGCAGACCACTTTACAGTAGAGGGGTATCCGGTATCCATAAGGTTCAGCAGTCCACCACCGTTCGGATCCGCGTGGGATTTCTTCACATTGATCTTCTGTTGTTGCCTGGCAGTCGCTCAAATTCTCCAGCATCTGCAAACAGTGTACCCAGCGATTCGCCCCACCTCAGGCGGAGTGGCTTCAACGGTGTGGCTTCCATGCTATTGTAACTTACATTCTGTGGTTCTGCGAGGCTACCTGATCTCTGGTGTGGTGCGCAATGTATCTGCAAATGCCTGCAAATGATATATGGTGGGTGGTATACGGTATACCTTTTCAATGAGCAGTTAAATACTTTTACAATGAGGGATATGAACAACTGAAGGAGGAGCTAATGGCCAACCAATAGGAACATCAGTGATCTTAGGTAGCCAAGAGTTCTGAAGTAGTTGTATAAACAACCAAGCACTTCTGGAAAACAACACCGTTGGACCATTGATTAAACAATGACAGGGTTTGGAATTAACTTGCGCAACACATTCCGTACAATAGACAGATTGTACTACTCCAACATTGCAGGCGTGTAGATTCATGCAAGTGAAGGATCATGACACTTCGTTGCTCACTTATGCGCTCCAGCCAGGGAGAGGGATGGGAGGTGATGACATGATCCTGAAAGAAGTGTCAATATATAAATAACTTATAGATTTATATATATATATTCTTATGCTTGGACATGTTTGCCGTCTGCCACTAGAAACGCCCAGCTTTTACAGAATGTGCACACAAACGCACGCACACACACACACACATATATATATATTACTATATTGTATTATATCCGGTATCCACTCTTCGGGCTAGGCAAACACTATTCAACCTCACCCTGGACATCCGAGCCTTCTTTGTCATTTCATCACCATCCTAAAGGACTCATAAAACACCTGATGCCAATGCCGTTGTTCAGCCATACCAAGTCCAATTCCTACTCCCTGGCCGGCCCAAGACATCAAGAGTGACCACGGACTGCGCAAACTAACCCCACGGCACACCGCCATGCCAATTCTAAGCTCCGCTGCAGGACGTCATTGCCACACCCAGCAAGACCACATCCTGGTCCGACAAGTCGTCTCGACTTGAGCTCCAGGCAGCCAACGCGCCTGGCCACCTGGATGGAGGTGAAGGCGGGTGAGATGGGGTGATGGTGATGGTGGAAGACCATTCAAACTATATAGGTGTGGAACAATATTTGATCATTGTCATTGTTGTTTGAGCACAGCTTGGTGATGGGCTGCCCTTGCGGTATTCATGCAGGTCTCAAACATATGCAGTAACATTATCATTGTAGAACTACGTAAACACTCGCGGCGAGGCTAAAATAGTTACCACTACGAAACAATGGATATGCAAAGTCCATGTAGACATCACAAATCCCTGATGGTCAGCAGATCCAGGCATTAGAGAAGTTATATAAAATATAGAGTACTGCCATACATTGCCATACTATATGATGCCTCTATGTTGTGTCCGTTCGTTGTTATGGCGGATCTTTCCTGCCTTTCTGCCGAACAGGCAGCCATGGCAGCGCTATAGCTCCGCTCGTCGGGCGTCTCCCTCCGAGCATGGCACCGACAGTAGAGGTGTTCCAGTCCGGCAATGAGCTAGCATTGGGGGAAAGAAGCAAGGGGTTAGACCGTGTCGACTGTATACTTGTATGTATACCTGTACCCTGTCGCATTCAGCACCACATCTATTCAACTTGATTAGATGTGGTGCCGCAACAGATGTTGACTGTCAACGCATGATTCAGTCGCAAGTGATCATCAACTGGCTGCACTTCTACCTTTTGCATCCTTTTGGGATTTTGCTGCTGCCATTTGCAGTAACAATGTCAAGATAATGATTTAACAGACTTTGAGAAGTCCCCTTTGCGATCGGCCGTTTGGCTTAACAAAGACTTTGGTGCCATGGCTTGGCCAGTCAAATGCCCTGCTGATCTTCTCACCGCCCGATGCATCCCCACTGCCGTCAAAAGCCGAAGTACAAGGTAAACCTACAAGAAAAAATGGCGATCAGAATTCTATGACATGTTTGTTCGCCCAGATCCACCGCAAACAAATCCACCATCCATCTCAAAGCCTGAATTGATGCAGTGCCCGCAATGTCCCCAAAGCTTGTCTCCACTGAGCTGAGGAGGAAGCTGCCTGGGAGCAGTCGGAGTCGGGACGTTGAGTCGAGAGTCCAAGGGGAGGCCCCGGCACGGGACGTACAGTATCTTGGCCTCTGAAGCGAACGAGAGGCAAGATAGAAAAAAAAGGGCAACAAAGGAACAACCTCTATTCACTCGTTTATATTAAGATTCCTTCGCTAGTTTGTCTCTGTGAGAGTTGTCTCCTTGAGGGCCGGGCGAGACCTGGTAGATGAGATGTGCTGAGTGAACTTACGCCGTGGGTTTGCCATTGTTCATCAATGTGCCCATTCTACACAGGAAGGTAAAGGTGTCTGCGACGTGCCCCCATGTCTGTCTTGATGTCTTGATATGCCTTGTATACATCTGCCAAATATCCAGAACTCAATCTGCTGCCAAAGCACCATCATGGCAGCATTGAGGTGGAATCGGTTCACCTCACCTCACCAATTTGCACATTGATAATCTCAAACTGGCCAAGCATTATACTGGGTGCAATTATTTGTACATCAACCAACGTACACTTGAACATAATCAGTGTCCCAGCAGCTCCCACCTGGCATCTAGCTTTCGGCTACTCATCTTGATCATTTTCTGTTTTCCTTTCTTGCTCATGTATGCTCCCCTACACTAAGTGACCCTCACAGGACAATACATAGCAATACATGGCCCCTAGTGGCTATGGTGGTAGCAAACTGTGTTCCTCTACCAAGGGGCCGTTTCCGTGTCTGCTGCGCCGCACGCTCTCCCTGCCTCCCTCCCTCTCTCTCTCTCTCTCCCTCTCTCTTTCTCTTCTCACTGGTTCTGATCCTTTCGTACAGGCCAAGTCACCTCGAACATGCCTCAAATCTTCCAGCCTTAGAGTCAGAGGTCGTGCAACCCAGGCAACCCAGGCTGGGTCCGGATTCCATCCAAAGCTGGGTTGCTTTGCCGCCGAAGACCGGCATGTTTGTGCCATCTACTCGGACACCGTGCATGGTCACACTGATCATACTCCCTAACAATGTGGGGCTCTATTCCAAGCTCCTCAGGCCTCTGGGGCTCTGGGGCCTGAAACGGAACTTGGAGGCCAAGAACGATCAAATCAAACACATAAATAAGCTCAATTGAAGTCTCAACAGTTCAGTTACTGGCACTTCATCAGGAAATTTACGAGATCGGGGCTAGTCAGTCAGATGCATCTGCTACTTGGCTTGCCGCTCTATTGAAACCTATAAATCACCTGAACTACCATCACCTCCAGTAGGTCCGCAACCAACCTGAAGAAGCTAATTAAGCCTCTAGCCCAAATAGGTTGGTCCATGACACATCCGCATGCGGTGGACCGTCGGCCGTCTGAGGTCCCAACAACTGGAAGATCCTGGAGACTTCCAGTTCCTTCGCCAGCGAGCTGATGGTGAAAGTCACTAGGCGGGGCTCCTGGGACTGGAGATGACTGGAGATGACTGGGACTTCAGAGGTCCTTGACGGACGCGCAGCTCTTGCTCCAAGCTTCTGTTTGGGTTTTGAGGCGTGACTTCGTTGCAGTTGGCAGCAGGGGTTGAACACTCTTGACGCTACGTCCATCAAGAGAGGGTGCGTGCCTCAAAGATCTAACGTGACAAACATTGACCCTGCAAGAGTGGGAGCTTGGCGAACCAAAAGTCCATGGATGGCCGGCTAGCAAAGGGTACTGAAAATGGAGGCAGCATCAATGAGTTGCAGAGCTATGATGCATACAACTATGCAACATTATGCAACCAACAAATGTAGATGTAACACCAAACAAATGCTCCAATCAATCCAATGCTAACCTCACAAACATCACAAAGGCCACTGCTCTGAACTCTTCGGGATGTCAGGTCAATTGAGGCTCGAGCACGCCCTAGCCTCAGCACTTGCCAGCAGCCCACACTCAAACCATCTCAAACCATTGGGGGGGCCAGTATAGCATGGGGAGGACAGCGAAAAGAATTGTATGTCACACGCCTCTGCGGTCTGTACCGTTTGGGTGAACGTTTTTTGCCGCTCTTCGAGCTCTTCAAGCTTTCCATCATTCTCTTCGGGCAACTCACGACTGAGACCCCTGCCTTAGAAGCTCCTCCTCCGGTAAACCACCCATGATCTTTCCATCAAACTAATTCTCCCAGCTGAGCCCAGCGGCATCGCATCGCCACAGAACGAGGTCAAAACGGAAGCTGGTTGACCGTGGCAGTCCGCCGTGAACGAGGCGGTGAAAAACCACACTCTGTTTGAAGCTGGCACTCCTCCCCGGCCAGGCCGGCACTGGGCCCGAACCGTGAAATAAAAGCATGTCCATTGGTTGGCACCACCGTAAACCCGAATAGGAATGGAAAGAGATTAACGAAATAACAATTGGCTGCCCACGAAATCACCTACCTTGGTTTGACTCCTGCGATCGCTATGATAACTTGCACGATTGGCATCGAATTGGGCAGTGAGCCTCACCTTCTCTTGGAGAAGGGTCGACTCACCATGCAACGCTGTACAAGACTTCCTACGAGGCCACCAGCCAAGCTGTGTGACCTTTCTACCTCCACCCAGCCAAACCGCACTCAAAGATACTCAAGTCATTCACTGTGAAAACAAGGGCCGTTGCTGTAGCAAAGCACCTGTTTCATGATTCAGCTGCGCTTGCTTGAACCTCTGAGTATGGTTGGCAAACTATGGAATTCCGGCCGCGCGTGCGGATCAGTTCAAGGCTTCCAACAACAGCTCGGCCACGTCTGCCACAGGCGTGTTCCGGTGGTTGAGGTTGGTGAGCAGGACATGGTCCTCGGTGGACAATCATTGGAGGTTCGGTGAGTTCCGCGGCCTTGCAGTCGGGCCCCTGATTCACACTTTCGATGCAATGGAAGACTTATATAGCTGGACTTAGCTGGGATGTCCCACTTTCTCAAGTATATAGATAGTATAGCATATACGGTAGACGTGTAGGCAATATGATAAAGTTATGAAAAATGCCCGCAGAAACGGAGCAACGGTGGGCACCCCGAGATTGCCACGATGCCAACCACTAAGGCCAAAATGAACACGGGGCTATGGCAAGGGCAAAGTTTGACCAGGAAGAAGGGAAGGAAAGGATTTGAGGAAGACTATGTATGTAAGTACTAATTATTGGTTGTGGGATTTGTGGGAGTGTGATTCCGAGATTCCGAATGCTTGGCAAGTTCTCCAACCTTGCCACATGTGAACCGTTCAATGACCCAACGAATCTTATGGTTTTAGCAAGCAAGCCAAGCCAGGTGTCTGCTTCCACCTTGACAGTCTACAATATGTTACATCTGTGGCCATACCTTTCGGACACACGCCATTTCACATCTTTGGCTCTGCAATGGCTCGGAAGGCCGCCCGGAGCTCTCGTTTTTCAGTGACCAGCTTACCGATGAGCTCGAAGCCCTGATACCTCAGCGAGAAAACGATTGACAAGCTGAGTCCCAAAACAAATCGTTGAGTGGTAGGCAAGCAGCTGAGTCATGAAATCTACCTATATAACAGGCTTGAAGTACTGACCGGGTGAACTATAGGCAAATATTTATTTCCTTCATGCCATAGGTTCGGAGTACCTAGATGGAACAGCGGAGAACCCCCGACAACCCTCCAAATTCTTTTTTTTTGGGTATCATTTTGGGCCGCCATTTCAAGTGCTCCATCCTCGGAGTTCGGTCTTCCATCCCTCACAGACCTCGGACCTGCAGAATCGGGTGTATGAACGCCGATTGATCCATGGGGAATGGTATGGTACACAGACAATATGTGCTGAAATATTGCAAACCCGTTCATAACGCTTTGAACATGGACTCGTGTTTTATAGGTTTTAGGCTACTAGTATCGGCTATAGGTGTCAAGTTTCTCCCAGATTTGGGGACATCCTGGTCTCACTGTCCTTCTCTCCTTTCTTGGTTTTGACCCGCACCGTCGCCGGCACCACCACCACCAATAAACAACAGCTCTGCCATGCAAATAGATATATATATATATAGCAAGAAACAAAAGAGTTCCATTTTCATCTTTTCAGTCCTTTCCAAGAATAACAACTATTGGCCAACTTGCTGGAATTGTTTGGTGGACCGTGGGCTAATGTCTCCGGATGGTATGACGGAAAACCTGAAAGGTGCATTTTCAAAAACACGCGGGTCATTGTCATTGCATCCCTTCATGCAATGTGATAAGCAGCATGCACGTGTGTAATATAGGATAATATAACTGTATGAGCTTTGTTGCTGCGAGTGTAGGTATGGTTACTGCATAGTCAGGCTACGTGCACAGTACAACAAACATCGTTGGGCGGCGGCACATCGCTGGTTGGTATCGACGGAAACTGGGCTCCCGCGTGTTGATCACCACAGCAAACCATAGGGCTATGGATGAAATGCCAGGTCTGTAACTTTACCAAGGTCTATCGTCCTTGGCCTTTGAGGCTACCCAAAGGCTAAAGCTTTGTTTGCAGGCCTCCCTTGAGAAGTTGGACCGAGACCCTGCGCAGAGCATGATGTTCCTCCCAACTCTGAATCTGGCTCTCTCTATGTGATTCAACCCGAGGGACTGCACCATGATGCTCTTCGGGTACAACTCCACCACCATGCGCAGATTGTCCCACTCCTCACTCCGATAGATCTCTTCCGCCAGCGCCGCGGCTAGCTTGCCTCAGCTGAGGTGAACATTCGATACCAGGAACTGCTGGGAACCAAGAATACTGATAGCCTGTTCTGCTGAAGTTCCTTTTGGGTACCCCTTCCCTGTTGTATGCCAGGACCCTGAGCATGATAGCATATATATCTCAACTTGCTCTGTGCCGTCAATAACGTGTCGCGAATGGCAACATGTTGAGGTCCTGGTCAGCATGATGACATGGTTCTCCGGGCCTCCCCCCAAAGGGAATGATCGTCAATTAATCTACTGTACATCTTGCTCGCATGGCTATAGGGCACTCACCTGCAAAAATACTGTTTCATCGGCATGACAAGTCGTGGCGCTATACCACCATGAAAGTTTGCTCCCTCCTCCATGGAATTTTCTCCCCTTCAGCAAAGCCACTGTAGGCAACCAAGTTCTTCAGCGCAGCCAGAATCTGTTCCTTGGGTTCCCGCTGACATGGACATTCGTACCTAACTCACTGTTGAGAGTTCGCAAACCTCCCCTTTCAACATATATAGTCGCCGACGCAACAAGACATATTGCAGGAACATGGGGGTGCCCATTCAAGTACAGTATCTAATCAACTTCATCCCTCCATATCCCTCCTCAACAAATAGCTCAGCAGCACTCTCAGCAGCTTTGGACTAAACAAGGACTTGATCAAGCAGTCTTAGAGACAGAGAGAGAACATGAAAGGAAGGTTCGGACCATTGAATCATCATGATCATCATGAATCATCTACCAGGCAATATAGTACTATTGGAAAGACATGGGGCCACCCTTACAATCAACTGCAAAGCCATGCTCAACCAATGATCCACTTCAGCTTCCTTCAGCCCATTGCCGCCCTGAACATACCACATGATTGCTCTCCAGCATCGGCGACTGCCATCTTCTCCTCGGTGGTGACTCGGTCTGCTGCCTCGGGCGCGTGCACGACGCCCGGAGCTCTCGAGCGTGCATACGACGGGGGGTGCCCTACACGGAAGGTCTGTGTGGATGGTGCATTGGATTCGCTGCGAAGGGGGTTCGGGGTACCACCAGGTTCCAGGTTCCAATATGTTCCAATGAACGCTGGAATTGCACCGTAAGCTAATTTGTTACATGAGAGCTGGGACTGATGACAGTATGCGGGAATGTTTCAACAAGGCAAGCATGTTCTGCCAGGGTCACGGCTGCTCTATGTTCATCTGGCTTTTTAGTGCTTCGATATCCAATCTCTTTTGAAGTGCAGGTTCGGAGTCGCCCTATGCCTTTTGTTGAGCCACGCCCCAACAACAAATCACGCTCAATGGAATCCATGCCCCCCGGGTGCTCGGCAATGTAAGAGCCTTACATCAGACTTGCTCGGAGCTCCAACAGCAGGGATATTGACACGGAACTTAACCCTTTCATGCTTCATGACGCCTCTCTCATGAGATGAACGGACAAATGTTGAGGGCATCTTGCAACATACAAATCATTAGTTCAAAACTGTTCTTGGGCAAATGTCATAGTTGGGATTTGAGCCTATAAGCGGCCTAGCCCGCTAACCACGAAGGAATTATTTTGAGTTTGGCACAATGCTTTGCGGGACGGATCGTGGCGGTACGTAATCAATGCCGTCGACATGCCAACACGTGCTCAGGCAAACCATGATGCGCTTGCCCCGAGCAAGCACCCGGTAATCGGAGGACCTTTTTCAATCATCATCACGCCTGATGTCGCCAAAATATCTAGCCTTTTCAGCCATGGGTACCGTACTCCAATCGAAGGGCGGCATGGGTACCGGCTGTGGGCGAGGTGGCAGTTGCCGTCGCCAGGACCGCAGCCGCCGCTGGAGCGCATGGTCACCAGGCCCAGTGGCAGATTCCAGGTAACGCACAGCCAGCTGCATCCAATGACTTGTCGTAGCTTCCCCAGTGTCATTTGCCTTGTCATGAAGTGACTTGCAGGCCTCTGCCGCAAGGAGTTGCAGCTCCTGACGTTTATCATCTGTGCAAATCTCCAGCGCAGAGCGGCAGTCAGTGAGAACTTCCTTGTGCTGCCATTTCTGCTGAAGAACCTGGGCGCGCTTCAGTAGTAGAGAGCATCTTAGGGTATCAGCCGTAGCATCGAAAGAAGAAAGCATCCGGAGGCCCGCAGAATACCATTCATCCGCTTTGAAAATATGGCCTTCTTCTCTGCTTCGGTCGCCCTCTTTCATTGCCTCTGCTGCCTTGGTGAGAGCCCTCGGTCGCCCTCCATCTGCTTCGGTTGCTTCTGTCACGCCCTTTGGTTCTTGAAGCCCTTGGTCAGCGTCATCACCCTCCAAAGCTCCCATCCTTCCCTCGACGGCGGCGCACTGCAACGCCCGCAGCTCCACCTGCAAAGCACTGTCTTCCGCTTCGCCGGCCAAGCCTTTGGATGCACAGCTGAGGTGCTCCTCCAAGGAGCTCCAATCCTCTCGCGCCAACGCGTCCACCGCTCGATCAAGGTTCCAGGCCGCAGTTGCACGGGCCTCCTCCGCGTCCACGTTGGCTGCGGCACGCACGTCCGCTGAAGCATCTGCTCGGCATGAAGCAGCTAGGTCAACTGCATCAGCTGTCAGTGCGACTGTGGGAGGAGGTTCCTTTCCCCAGCCAGGCACCACACGCCAAGGTCCGGTGCAAACAGGAGCCGCATAGAGTGGGTGCCCAGCGAAACCCAAAACCCAGCCTTGCCAAGTGCTATCTAGCTCATAGCTCAAAAGAAAGCCATGAGGGTTCTTGTAAACTGCCTGATCTTCATGCGTAGAGACGGCCACGTAGGTGCCGTTTGCCCAAGTCCACCCAGCACTCTCGACAGTCAGCGACATGGCATCTAGTGAACTCTAGTCAGTGTAAGCTTAGCATCTTGTAGAACCACCGTTTGAGGGGCCATCTCAGTGGCTTGCGATGCACAAGTGCCACATCAGGGCAAATGACAAATGTACGTAACAAGCTCAGTGAAATGGGCACTCATGAGAAAGATTCCAAAGGACAGACTTGGACTTGGAGGCTGCTCTTGCTGCTCTTGAAAATTTTGATCCACAATCATTGATTGGTGGGTGTTTCGTGGGTGTCACCTGATCGTTTTGGGGCACACTCAGGCACCAAGCGTATGAGGCGCTGTTAAATTTTGCAATGATTTGATTGCTTTCTCCGAATGCAATGAAGCCGCATCAGGGACGGACCTCTATACAGTATAGTATAGAGTACATTGACATAGATCCCATAAATGCTTGCATTAGAGTCATTTGGCTCACTGCCAGCTAATGGCTCCGCTGTGCAAACAGGTAGGTTTTGTAGTTTTGGCCCAGCTGGCATCATTTGCCGCACAGTCTGAAATGGCTTCAAACTTCAAAGTGGACTGTTGCAGGGTATCCATGTCTGGTGGGCAAGTGCGGCGGCCTGAAATTCCTGACCCTGAAATGGTCGTTTGACATGTGGTACAGCTAGTGGGAAGAATCAGATTGGGTCACACTACCACAATACTATGATACGGCACCTACCCGGAATGTCGACACCGGATTAAAAACCCCTCCCAAGGTTTGCTGTCAGAGGGGAGGAAAGTGGATGTGCCTTTAATTGGGGGTGGTCAATCAGGAGAGGTCACCAAGACTAAATCTCTTCATGAGGAGGAGGGATCCCAAGACTAAAAATCTCTTCATGCGGGCGGAGGGATCCCCAAGATTAAATCTCATGAGGATCCCAAGACTATATAAATCTCTTCATAAAGGAGGGTCCCCAAAGATTCAATCTCGCGCAAGTTTGAAAGGTATGTAAAGAGTGAGTGCTGCACATTGGATGAGGTCTTTGGTAATTTCAATGGTTAATAGCTGGTGAGGTAGTCTCACAGGCCTACAAGAACCATAGAAGGATGGTGTGGCACCAAATGAGGAAGCCTATTCCCACTGACATGAATGAATGAAATGAGGAGGGAGAGGATGACCATGAGGTGCTTGTTGAAGAGCACCATGAGAAGAGTGGGACACAGGAGTGGAGGCTATGAGTCATGTGTGGTACCACAGGATGGGATCTTTGATTGGGAAGACTTGCCGGCTATCGAGGAGAATATTGTACATCAGGAAGGACTTGCGTGAGCATGAGAAGCACAAGAGAAAGCAAATGAGGAAGGATGAGGATTGGAAAGAAGTGTAGGAAAATGAAGGCAAGAACCTATGTCGTGGAAGTCTCTATGAGGAAGGATCAGGTGACAAGCTAGGAAAGTGGAGGAGAAACATTGGGATCAGCTTATTGGAAAGTACATTAGATCAATAGAGGCCTGTGGGAAGCTTAATCGGTGGCGGATTATTTGTTCACACACCTGATGGGACCACATTCATTCGGGGGCTTATGAATAGAGGGGTTATGGGGCACCCCCTTTGGGAGCGTCAGCAAGTCAATTGTTCGTAGGGCCTTAAAGAACTCTATAGATGATTTTCGGGGAGTGGTTCTGGGATTTTGGGTGATTTTAAGGGATATGTGGCCAGGTCCAAGGCCATGAGATTCTTATGAAGAACGAATCAATGAAATGCATTATAGGTGGTGGAGAAGGAGTATTCGGTGAGAAGGACGAGGCTGAAGATATGGAAAATGGAAGAGACACGATGAGCATCAAACTACTCTTGTGCGGTTGGTGTCGCACTAGAAATTGAACTAGAAAAGGGTTCTTTTATTGGCAATGTAGGACCATAGGATGAGGGATTTGTGGAATTAAAGGGGCTGAAGATGGGGAAGAAAGGCGGTTGGTATTGCCAAAAAAATGGTCCCAAGAAAGGTGGACCAAACTCCGAGATAAGTCCAAAATGTTCAAACATTGGCTGAAGATTTCCTTTTTCTGAAAGGCGTTTTTAATTGCAAGCCCCGAGGCGGACCAAACTACTGTAATTGTGAGGGTGTGTGAATCAAAGGTCTACATTATGTCACTCCAAGAAAAGCCGCACCTCCGATGGATCGTGCAGTTTCGTCCGGTTTCGGCTCGCGAGAGGTGTTGCTTCTGGGGCCCAAGCTTCCAAATCAAAGATTTTCACTGACAGATCAGGGTCACCTGAGCGCTCCAAACAACTCCGAGAAAAAATTGAAAGGGCCAGCATCAAACATATTGACAACCCTGAACTCTTCGGCTCTCTTTTGGAAGCTTTGCACGCTGACAAAGCCCATATTATCCCATATTAATCATCCAAGGGTGGGTCACCTTTCTGCGCTTCTGAAACTGGAACATACTGGAACGATGCTGGGCCCCACTGTTGTAAGCCGAAGCTTGCCTGGAAGTTAGTAGTTCTTCCTTCCTTTTGAGAGTGTATAAATAAAGACTTGCCTTGCAGCAGGGGGACACTGCCAAACCTCCTGTAAAGGGACACTAGGTTAAGTGAACATGATCAAACTTCTTTTAAAGGGGTGCTTCATTCTGAGACAAATCGAGCAGCCGGGTGAAGGAGTGATTCTAGGTTGGGTACATACCGCGTTGACCTGTCAGCCACCCATCACGTCATCTTCAGGCAATGAGCTCACTCGTCGCACAGAGTTCCGCCGCACAGAGTTCCGCCGGTTCGTGACCCTGCCAGCGTGAACGCATTTAATCCTCTGTGCACAAAAGAAACGACTGAAGCTAAAGGAAGTGGCATCTTTACTTGCACACCCTGGACCCTGGATTCCTGTTTCCAGCATGTTCAGCTGTGGCACGTATATAATAACTCTTCAACATGTTGATTCTTGCGCCCCACGGCCACTTGCAAAAGCGGCATGAATCTGGAGTTGCCCAGCCGAAAATCGCGTTTGTAAATGGGCCTTGGAGACAAGGGTTGTAACGGTTACGGCGGACCAAAATCAACCAAGGTTCGGCATCCGAACGAAAATTCATGCTGTGTGCGTTTTCATGGTAAAGACCTATGGAATCCTATGGACCGGATGCCACACCCAGTCATCCGCACGCCTCGGATTGGCACCCTGAGAGCGGCAGTGGCACCGTGATCGGCGGTGGCCGTGGGTTCACCCGATTTCAAGACGCCAAGGACGAGCTGTCCAGTTCGCCAAAAGATCCATCGAGTTCATCAAGGTGCTTTCGTCATTTCAGATCGAAAGGTGATAGAACTCGAACATGACTGAGCTCAAACAGATCAAACCGATTCATCTGACTTTCGTGATGCCTCACGTGCCTGAACACAATGAATGATTGCGGCTGGCAGCCAAACCGTTTCCAAATGTCCCATGAATCTTCCAAAACATTTCTCGAAATGTAATGGTCCTCACAATGTCCCATGATTGATTTTGCCTCTAGCCATGACATCATGACTTTGCTCAATCATGCCACATTGACCATGACTCATCACCCTACAAACCAAGGCCGATGAGTCAATGGGAGGAAGCGGAATCGTCCACCTCCACGGCTCGACTGACGGTGTGTAGCTGACTGCAGGAAAAAACCCGACCCCGGAAGAAAAGAACGGCCCCACCAGTGTACGGCCCGACATGGGGTTTCCCTCTTCAAATGCACGCCCACCGCTCCACCGATGCAAGGTGCTCCCAGGCCTCGAGTTGCGAATCCCGGGCCAAGGTGCTCCCAGCGCGCGGGACTGCTTTGCCTGACGTGAGATGGGTGGGAACTGGACCAGCAAGAAAACAGGCTCAAACATGATCAAAGAGGTTCCAGTTGAAGCAACTTCAGGCTACAATCGGAAGAGCCTGAGATTGGATGTCCGTAGCTCTTGAGATGCATCTGATCCCCCAAAATGGTCACCATGAGGTACATTGAGGAAGTGCCCTCACATTGTTTGAGCAGGAAGGACTTGCAGTCTGTTTCTCTAGAAAAAGCACCAGCTTTCCCTTTGTGGATAGTGGAACTTTTGTGTGCGAAGCGCGTGGTGTACATCAGCCACTTCGCCCCGTTTTGACTGCAATTTCCATACACCCAGGTGTACACATTGCAACATTGCACTACTATCATGTACTATCTGTACTGGGGGAACGTCTTTTCCACACATTCCATACACTCCCGAAAACTCACATGGAAGTGGAGAATGGCCCCGAAGGAAAGACCATGAAATCCACTACAAACAGGTGGTGCCATCCACGTAACCATGTTAGTTCCAGGGAGAGTGTCATTCCATGTCATTCCATCAGTCCAACTTTCGGCACCTTGTGACCCAGGTGGATGATCGTCCCCACGGCTCCATGAGGTTCCCGTGCTGTGTTGCCACACCCGCAGGCCTGCTTCCAAAATAGAGCCAGCCCTCTTGGGACCATTCCCTGCAATCCATGGAGACGAGATGCATGCACATCACACAGGACCTGGCTCATTACCCATCTACCAAAGCTGAGATCCATATATTTGAAGCCTTCTGATGTCCATAACCATCTGTTTATATCATCACTTCAATGGTATTGCACGGGGGACATCCCCTTGCCTGGAGAAGAGCCAATGGAGTCCATGCTCCCACGCTTGGCCATGGTGTCTTAGTCGGCGCACATGGCTTTTCTATCTTCCCGAGATTTCCCAACTGGAAGGATCTTCCATCTGCCTTGAAGATCCACAAAATAACCCAAGTTCATGAAGCTTGATTGGGACATGTTCTTAGTTCGTAGGATATTTTGGTAAACCTTATTGTCCACCTCCGAACACCTCCGAATCCTTGTGGAAAGTAATTACCTGAGACTGGCTATCAAATATCAAATGCCATCAAGCTGCAGGCGGCTTGCGACATCGTGCCCTGTGCTGCTGTGCCGGAGCACATCTTCAGAGAGAGAGAGAGAGAGAGCTGACAAATGTCTGAAACAAAATATAGGGTTGCAGTATAGAAATGTTCGATGTATGCATGAAGGCAAGAAAAACACTTGGCTGAATGGTTGAGCAAAACATTTGGTGTTCCAACCTGGACCGGTGGCAAGCAATGCTGCCACAATGCCTCCAGCAACAGCCTGGCCCGCTGTTCACCAGATCTTTCGCCGTTTGACTGAGCTGGACCTTCATAGGCAAACCCTCACCAAATTAGAAGATATATGATATATGTGTATATATTTTGTATATTTTAGGGGGGAGGGCTTATGTACTGTTTGATATGATGTGTTGATAATTTGTAGCAATGTACCTACGAACGTCTACAAGGAGCACTTTACCTGGGCATCTTTACCAGTCACTTTCCCTGCTAGCCTTGTTCATTTTCCTAGATGCAAGATGATGCAAGTCATCTGTCGCACTCCCCAAGTTGCAGCCTCACGCCACCGGACGCGAGGCAGTCATCTGCCGCCTTGGCACCTCAGCGCTGAAGCCAGCATCGGTCATCTGCATTGAGCATACTGAAGAGTATGCCCCATCCAGAATAATATTATATAACTTTATATAACGTACTATATATAATGGTCCCCCAAATAATTAAATAGATAGAAAAGTAGATCCCCTCGAAAAATGTATTGGAAAACGCACCACTATCTATTTGGGATCACTATACTGGGTTCCCTGAGTCATCCACCTCCTTCGCCCGAGGCTCTCAGCGGTGCGGCAAAGAGGTTCCGGAGCAGGCCCGCGCCACAGCGGCAAACCTGACGTCTGCGATGGACAAGTGGAAGCGGATGGCATGTCACCGTCACTTGGGAAGACGAAGTCGTCTAACAGGTGGCGTTCCATCAATTTGTGGCATGATCCGTCCGAGTGTTGGATGCATTCAAGGGAGAGCTCGCTTTGTATTTGTGGCGACTCGATGCGACTCGTAGTCAAATGTGCACCCTGGCCATCTCTCCCTCGCTTTTGCCTCATGATGAGCACGGTGCCTCTGCAGCACCTGCGAGCACGTGGAGGACATCTTGACCCAAGGGGGTTGGCTTGTCTATGTTTCCTCTGACCAAAGCTGCAAATCCACCCAAGTCTTGAAGACAAACGCATATCCTTTGGTATTTCCATGCCATCCAAAGCCCAAAGCTATTTCAATAGACACTCAATGCATCTCAATGCGATCCTTGGAATCACAAAGCAACTGCGCATAGAATACCCGATGAACTGCCATGTAAAAGCATTGAAAAGCCACAAGCAAGCCATAGCAAACGCCTGTATTAACACGATTTCCATCAATTCTCTCCCCCTCATCTGCTCTAAACAGATCCAAACCCGTGACACTGCGGCACCTCTTGGGATGGCAGTCTTTTCGCCTTTACCCATTTCAACCTGTTGGCCCTTGGTTTTTGGGTTTCCACCCGGAGCGCCCAAATGGACCGATTAGCTGGCACTTCAACTCTTAGAGTGTTCCTCTCTCTCTCTCTCGCTTTGAGTGTTCCTCTCCGTCGCGTCTCCAAAGTTGATGTCTTTTGAAATGGGCTTAGTTCTGCACGACCTGAGTCTCAGCATCGTTGGTTATCGGTTATGGTGTCTTGACTGGAACGTGCTCTTGACTGGCTTGTGAACGTTCCCACGCAGCCACACCGTTTCCGAAATGTCACGGGTTGTGTAAAGACCGTCATTGTAAGATATCTGGATGGAAATGGCCTTTTGGCAAACCAGCTTCCACGTCGATGTTCGTACACCACCCACCACCCAGTTCACGCATACAACGACACCCTCACGCCCTCACTGCGCTTCACAACGCCTGCAAGGCCCTCTGTGTGGTGCCCTTTCGGTTCAGCTCCTCTGCATACCGGTGAATGGCCGAAAGAGTCCTCGGGGCCGCGGTCGGTTCCGTTCCCGCGGCTGGTGTCTTCGGCCTTTCTATCGGGAGATAGACATAGGATGACAAAGGACACAAGAGAAAGGTCATCGAAAACCATGGGCATGCAATATACAATAACATGCATATATATATATATACAATTATATACACATAAATAAATATATATATATATGTTATGTATATACATATATATATATTGACCTGTTGCCCAACAACCTGGAGCAAGGATGATCCGGGCGAGGCGTTCAAATCCCAGCGCCAGGCTTCCAAAGCAGCGCCAGACTTGCTTCCATCACATGCCTCAGCTGAAAAGTGATTATAATTGGATGCTCTACCAGCTACCAGTGCAATTCTACCTCAAATTACTCAAATCTCTGTCTGATATATTTTAATGTTTTAGTGCATGGGGAAGGGTGCAAAAAGGTCACATAAACGGTTGGTGCACTGTGCTGTCAAGTGTTTGCTGCTGACATCCTCTTCAAGGGCTTGCCGCAAGGTGTGTAACAGCAACATTTAAGGACACCACGCCAGTTTGAGGCCAAAATTGTTGTCCTTTCCAGTAAGTTGAATGATATCTGACAAACAATGCCACCAGATTGTGGAGGATGTTGTAGGGAGTTGGTTCTCATTGTAAGCTTCGTTGCCTGCTGCTCCATCCTAGCAACACTCAATCAGCATGGCAGCATGTAGTAGTCTTGCTTGCAAGTTCAAGCTTGGGCTTGGGTCCTGAACGGGAATTATCACATGAACGTCACATGATGGCATTGCATTGCATACAGCTAAGAGCATTGAGTGGATTCAAACCAACTTGCAGCGGAGTTCTCGTGGTGATACCTCTTCATATTGTCAACCTACATTGCCTGACGACCAAACGATGGTAGATCTGAAGAAGGACATGATTCCCGTGAATCCATTTTTGCAACTTTGTCATCCCAGTGGCGGTTCCTCCAAATGCTCGTCCGCCGCCTTTCTTTCCACCGCGAGGGATGAGCAAGCTGTGTTGAAACCGATAAACGGAAAGGCGGTTCTTGGATAGAATCCTCAACCCTGTTGGAAGATGTTGGAAGGCCTCACCTCATTAGCATCAAGCGACAACATATGCCCGCCGAACAGTTCATGTACGTGTTCAAAAATTCGTGAACGTTTGCCGCTGGTCTGGTCACAGAACATGTTGTTCATCTTTACGTGTCCTGCTTTGTTTGCTTTGAAAACATGGCGGCCCACGTCCGCCTCGAACACGAGGTCGAGGAGTTTGTAGGTTCTGAGGATTTGGACCGCTGCCTGGGTGAAAAATGCAAGTCAGGACCACTACCAAACCTAGATTGAAGGCAAACAAGTATTAAAACTAAAACATATCTAAACTTAAAAGCCACAGTGCAATTTCTGTTGTGGAACTGTGGAACTGATAAGAGTTGGACGGCATCAACAAATTGCACTCAGCAAGCCCATACACATCACATAACCCAATGGCCCATAATTGCCGTACCAACTGCCTCGGCTGGCGCCAGGTCCTTGAGTGCCTGGCATAGTGAATGAACAGGATAAACTAAATAATCATGGAATTGCAACAGCGCGTCAGTTGTGATGACACCGTTGAAGAACCCCCAACTCACGTGACTCGGGGACTTCCTGCGGGGAGGCGAAAAGAAAGCTTGTCATGGCATGGCCCAGGTCAGGTTCATGCATCAGTGAAACTACGTCTCTCGAGTCTCTCATGCATCCTAAAAGAAACATACTGCAAATCAAAAACAAAATGCAGGGGGTCAAAAGCCAAGCAAAACTGGGCATCGTCTTCACCTTGTCTTCACATTGCTGCGGGCCTCGCCTTGCACATGCTCTGCACGATCAAGGCTTGATGTTTGGAGCCCTTCAACTGGTCGATGAGATATTCTAAGGTACCAACCCCCACAATGGCCTGGATGCATCTGGGTGCCGTGCACAGAAAGAAACGGAAAACAAGATGGAGCCCACGAACCCGAATGCAAACACGTTCCAAAAGCTACATATGTCCAAATGACACTCTTGTAGGACACTCTTGTGGGACACTCTTGTGGGTCACTCTTGTAGGAAACTCTTGTGGGACACTCTTACGGGACACTCTTGTGGGACACTCTTGTGGGACACTCTTGTGGGACACT
>CAXAMN010010224.1:843349-855237 GCA_963970005.1 Durusdinium trenchii
ACTCTTGTGGGACACTCTTGTGGGACACTCTTGTGGGACACTCTTGTAGGAAACTCTTGTGGGACACTCTTGTAGGGCACTCTTGTGGGACACTCTTGTAGGACACTCTTGTGGGACACTCCTGTAGGGCACACTCTTCGTACGAGACTTCCTCCAAAAGTCACGCTGCGAGGCTGCAAGACGAGCGTTTCGTACGAGACTTCCTCCAAAAGTCACGCGTCAAGTCTCAAAAAACGAGCGTTTCGTTCGAGACTTCCTCCAAAATCACACGTCAAGTCTCCAAAACGAGCGTTTCGTAGGAGACTTCCTCGAAAAGTCACATGTCAAGTCCCCAAAACGAGCGTTTCGTACGAGACTTCCTCAAAAACTCACATGTCAAAGTCTGCAAAACGAACGTTTCGCACGAGACTTCCTCTAAAAGTCCAGCGGAAACACCCATCGGAGCACACACATCACGCAGCCCTGCCAAGCAGTTTCGCGATTCCAGCCCCTCCAAACGACACCCGCTCACACGCCAATCCCAATGTGACAGCGACATTCACCTACCACAACTCACAACCTCCCGATTCCCTGCGCCTGCCACGAATCTTTCCGCGTCCACACGTCAAACGCGCACAAAGTACTGCGCCTGCCACGAAATGTCACCTCCGTCACACATCGCAACCTCACGATTCCCTGCGCCTGCCACGAAAATTCCACTTCCACACCTCAAAACCCGCACAAAGTCCTGCGCCTGCCACGAAAAGTAACAATGTCATCTCATGTGAGCTTCAACAAAATTTGCACCACACCACACGTTTGGAATGATTTCGACCCGTTCTGAGCACACTCCCAGGGTCCAAAATCGGCATTTCAGCTGAGACTTGTCACGAAAACAGAGCTTCGATGCCACACCCTGAAACGCAAATCCCAATGGCACGGTCACATCCAACACCCCAAAAACACGACTCTCTAAACGCTAATCCCAATGGAACTGCGTAGCAAACTGCGGATCTCACAAAACGCTGCGCCTGCGCAGTGAAACGCATCACGCTTCTTGCGCGACATATCCTTTTCACGCAAATCACAATGGACTCGCGTCGCAAACTAACACGCGACACATCCATGCATAGTCACTTGCAAAAGCTTCCCCCAATGGCAGCGCCTTAGCGACCTACTGCGGACGGTTGCGAACGGTTGCGGACGGTTGCGAACGGTTGCGGACGGTTGCGAACATAGAAGCAACGGATCGCGAACAAGACTCTACCCCCAGACCCCCAGAGTTAAACGAGAACCCTTCGCTACGCATTCGGGAAAAATCGTGGCACACCGTGTGAAAAGTCCAACGGGAAGAGCCCGGAAGGGCTGAGATGTCAGGGCACGATGAAAGGCAATGGCACAGGCAGCGGCACATCGATTTTTGAAGACTGTGCCCTTCTGTCATATACTGATTGCTTAAACGTGGGATGGAGTAGTCAATGTGACAGTGCCATCTACGGACACCTCACAATGTTGTTACATCCTCTGGCAATTGCCCTGCCATCGTTGGCAAGCATTGCCTGCGTCAACGAAGCATCCTGTGCCTCTAGGCGATTGCATCCACATTTAGTTGGATTCCATCCATTGTGGTTCGGAGTTGTTGGTTCTTCTCCTTCATGGTAAAGCCATGCTGCATGCTTTTGGATGGCAGTTTCCTCACTGGCGTAGGTTTCTTGACTCCCCCCCATGCGTTTCCTCCAGGTGGCCAATTGGCGCATCTTGGGCATTCTTTGGTCGACATGCAGCCTCAAGGCCGTCAATCCCGCCTCGCGAATCCGCAGCTTGGAGTTGGCCAAGTTGCTCAGGAAGGCGCAGCCTGTCCAAACACGGGGAATCACCGGCGCGCCGCTGCTGAAGCTTGCAGGTGCGTGAGTTGTGGATTCTTGCGCGTGCCCTTTCGAAAGGAAACAATGACCTTGTGGCATGGCAGAAGAACCCCAAAGCCACCAGCCACCATGCCTGAAGCTTGAACTGTGGGAACATCCCAATAGGCCTGAAAGACCAAAGGTTGGGCACGGCATCGAGGATCAGGGAGGACCTATACTGACCTATACTCCAGGGGCTCGACACCACCTCAATTGGAGGCTGATTAACGGTGACAAGCAGCACTACTGTAACTTTGGATCCCGATTGTAGACATATCATGCATATACATATAATCAACAATTCATTCTCGTCCGGCAGGCGGAAAAACCAAGCACATAAGACCATGTAACCTTCTGGTTCTGTGTGCTTCCTTTCACACGTGACTTGTTCCTTTATTAAGGAATATTAAGAACGTTTTATTGCAAATCACTTTGTTAATGTATATGCAGTAACATGTATATCCATGTATATACTAGTGTTAAGATCCTGAGACTCTGGATGAGCTGATCTCTTTCGATTCAATTCGTTCCGGGAATGTGGTGCACTGGCATTCTAGAAACTGTTTACATAAATACATGTGTTTTTTACAATATTTGAAATAATGGACGTGGAATTGTAGTCTCCGTACCTTCAATAGGTTCACATTGATTTCCCTTTGCTTACTTCAGATGTCCTTTTTGATCCTCTTCTTGATTCTTGCCAACCCCATCCTCAGTTGAGCATGTGAATTGTTTGTACCATGGTGTAAGATCTTTGTAGATCTTGCATGATCTTGCCCCTTCCTTTTCTTTGCCACCCCTTCAGCGTCTAAAGGAAACACCTCCTTTTTCAACACGGCCGGAGCAGTCCAAAACAAAACTCAAAAGCAAGGAGTCCCTCTTCGTTTTGTGAACCAAACTCCCTCAATCATGTCCCAGAAGATCTCCCTACTCCCTACCCCGCTCAAGCATTTAGAAGCGGGAAAGCTGATTTACGTGGCAAACTTTGCCAATCAGAATCGCATTGAATGGCTGCTGGACAAGTGAAACCCACTTCCCCAACCTCCCACCGCCCAAAACATCACAATGATAAACATCACGAGGTCCCTACAACGCACATATGACAATAATGATGGTCATTTCAAATCATATCCATGATGTGCAAGAAACAACATTGAAAAACACCATCTGCGAGGGCGATGGAACACTCTCCCAGCTCACACCTTCAAATACTCCAAAGCCTTGCTTGCCGCTTGCTTTCGATGCAGCAGCAACGCAATCTCCTCGTGCAAAGCAACGGCCGCCAGCAGTCGGAAGAGGTTGGAGACGAAGCCTGGAGGGTTTCGTCGCATTCGATGTCGCCGAAGGTTGTGCCAAAGGCTGGTGCATGTTGCAAGCGTGTGCGGCACATATATGTATACAAACAGAATACATATCGTACATATATATATATACATATGCATATAATAGACTAATTATGCATGTAAGTGTCACATCGATTTTAAAAGTCATAACTTTTCAGACTAAGAAGCTCGCAAAACTGCCAAAGTCATGGGGGTGGGCTGGTGGCGTTTTTGGTGGCAGGGGGGACCGACCACCAACCAACGGGAGCTTCTGATAGTCTTCATGCTAAGAGTCTACATGCACCGACATCTAGCTTCCACAAGTCAATTGACTCACCAAGTGATTGGTACTTGGCGTGTTTATTGATCGATGAAGACCAAAGTGGAGGCCGCTGCCTTAAACCCCATTGGACAAAGGACACTACCAGAGCCGGCTGCCAACCTGTTGGAACAAACAACATCCTGACTCCAAACGCTCCAAACCTGTTGCCATCTGTTTTTGAAGCCAACACCTCCAACACCTAAATGCAAACAATAGTAGCCCAAGAGCCTGTGCTCTGCATCTTTTCCGCTGAGGTGGCCAGGTGTCCAATGATCGTGAGGCATTTGTGGCAGGCCCTGTCAGCGACTCGTCTGCCATCTAAATACGTGGTGCATCAATCATCATCAATCAAGTTGCACAAGTGTGCACTGCAAGCGGCATCTAGCAGTTCAGACCCCCCACGTTCGCCCGTTCGCCGTAAAGTCTTCTGTTGCGAGTGAGCAAGTGATGGTGAGCAAGAGACTCACCCATCGACCACCCACCACCCTACCCACATCACCATTCCGGCAAAGCGGCAGCCCGACGTCCAGTTTCCGCTGCAGGTTTGTCGCGTCCTGGCCGAAACAGCTGTCGCCCACCGGTTGGACAGAATTCCCAACAAACCATAGCAAGGGCATTACTAGTAGCAAGGGTCTAGCTTGCAATCAAAACTGCCAAATCTCCTCATCCCTCTCTTTCACTTCAAGCGCCACGTTCATTAACACTCCAGCACCAGCCTGCAAACGAGATTGGCGGAGTTCCAGGCCCATTGGTGACGCAAAAGCACATGAAACTATAGGATTCGCAGGATCTGCTTTGATGTGGTGCCCAAACAAGCAGGGAGTAGGGCAGTCAGCATGGTATTTTTTCAAATATATAAATATGAGACGCACTACTGCAGTGTCCTTGGCTGAACAACCAACGTGATAATGTTCACTCCCCTCTCACAAAGCAAACGAAAAACGCCACGTCAGACTCGAAGAAACAGGTACAGAATCGTGGTCATTGACGATACACATGCCTCTATGGCAATGGTGTATTCCTCAAACTTCTGCAAGGCCTTGAGTGCCGGTCATGATGCTTCTGATATCATTGTTGTGCGCGTTTCGATGCCCTAATGCTGATGTGTTCCCCACATCTACCAAGTCACATTCCGGACGACTTGCTAATGTAGCCGAGCTGCATCAATCACCTTCTGAATAATTCCGCGGTCCATCAAGTCGTTCCGAATCCTTAGTGTAAGGAAACATGACGGTGTGACGAGGCCAACAATTTGTTGCATGGGCAAGCTGCATCTTGCATCGAACATGATTTGTTGGGATGGCGCGCCAATGTGACCTGTGCCAAACATGGTCTGAAGCCTGAGGTGGTTGAGGCAAACCCCTGCAACGGTCATAACAGCTATGGATGGGAAGCCACATGTCTTTGTATCCAAAACACGTCTTCAACAATGTGGGTGTGCCAGTGTGCCATGACATGGTGTGGGGGTGAACCTCGACATCAAAACTCTTTCATCAACAATTTTGCCTGTGGCTCATGTTCTCTCAGCAACTGTATCTTTAGCAAATTCTTGGCTCCAGTGTGGATCCATGCGGGTCAACAGCTGATTGGCATCGGGATTAGGACCAGGAGATTGGGACACCAACCCCAGCGGCCCTTTCATGCCCCTCCCTCCGTTATATATATATATACATAGAATTATATAGATACTCTACTATATACTACTAATACGCCCAGCAAATTCTACACCTAAATTAAAAATAGTGCTACATGTATAATATAGTACAATATAGTACATATGATATTACATGTCTGTGTCCATCTCTAAACCAAGTACCTCGGGGAAGCATCACTGGAGGCCTCGTTGGAAACCGCATCACATCGACACGAGATCTCGACGTCCGACCCATCCTCGTGTCTCCGAGGCACGTGGTGCCCGGCGCCTTGGCCATCAGCTCCCACAGCTCTTCGGATCCACCTGGGATCATCATGTGTCCGCTTTTCGAGGGTCAAATGTTGTGGAATAGGAGCCATATGGAGCCATGGATAGCCCATGGTATTCTGAATTGTCTGAGGGTGTCAGGCTATATGTCAAGCTGCTTGGAGCTGGCTCCTCGCCTTTCTCCATCTCCATATCCTGGCAGGACTGCAATCTGATTCCTGGATCCCACATCTCCCAGAAAGGAACCACCCTTGTTCAATCATCTGCTGCAGCGGGGACTCTGCGGGCAAATGTCCAGCTCAGGCAACAATATCAACAATTGGATATGTCTTTATATATATGTATGTAAATAGTTCTCTATTCATGTATCAAAGAGAGGCAAAGAGAGAGAGAGAGAGAGAGAATTTAGGCTCAAACCAAAGGCTGGCGGCTGTGCGTGACATGCAAAATGCGACACACAACAAACACGTACTATAACTTCTAACCCCCTACTCATCCTCACAATCGGATGGAGGCAAAGACAAGCGAAGCTCTGGGGAAAGCTCGTGGTAGCTCAGCAGAATCTCCAGATCCTTGCATCCTCGCGTTTTGGTTTTTGAGATTCAAAAAACATGCCTTTTCCATGAGGCCTCACAGCATCTCATCGCCACGGAAAAATGTTCGGACAACAAACTAACATGCAGTGAACAAGCAATTTCTCCGCTTGTGGAGACGTGTTTGTGCTCATCTGCCTCCGGATTTAAACTTAAACTCTGGAGTTCAGGAACGGTCCACCTGCTGCTTCAGTTGCCAAACACGTTGACCGCAAGCAATAGAAACACCAACAGTCCCCCGCAAGCGGGCGACTGTAGAAGCGGGGGCCCACGGATTCGGGCCTTCAAGTTGGTGTGACTCAGCGCGGCCGCTAAGGTTCTGAAGACCATGTGGACCGTGGTATCCTCAGGCCGTGCGATGGCCACGGCAACATCAAACAAGGTGCCTGCATTGCCGTGGCAATCCCTCAAGGTGCGAAACACGCTTTTTTGAAGTCCCGGAGGACCATGAACAGCTTCTACACCCTGTGAACAACATAAAGTCAAAAATGAATGAACCCTGGACTAAAACGGTCTCCAATACCTCCAGGGCGTTCTGGACTTTCTAGGCAAAGGTCGAAGGTTGCAAGGCTGATGCAATGCCTAATGCTGATTGGTGAATTTTCAGCCGGACAAAAGTCGGTAGACCCGGTAGGCCGGCAGCAAGTCGGGATGAATCGTCCCAGGCGAAGGTTGAGCCATGTCTAACACTAAAGCAACAAATTTATATAAATTGAACACCGTGAAACAACAAGCTAAATTATGAACTGACAAGCGCCCTGCTTTTCTCTGGGCAAATGAGAAATCGGTCGGGCCTTCTTCAGCGCAAATGTCTGTGCACTGCAGGACTGCCCGCCAACCCGTGCCCAGTTCGACCGGCCCCACAGTTACAGCAAAAACAAATTGACCTCCAATATCCTCCAATGAATGCATTTCTTTCAGCTTCAATCCCTGTGATATGGTACAAGTATTATTGACTGATACTGACTAGTACTGACTATATGTTCGTATTAGTATGTTTGACTCGGCATACATTACATATGTTTAATAGCATCAATCCAGATGCATTAAAAAAACAATTGTTTGATTCAACACCTGTTTAATTAATAACCTCAACATACCAAAAAACATCAAAACACAATACATATGGAGGACAATGGACAAACTTGCAGCAGCCTTCCGTGGATTTTTACCTTGCAAGACTGCTCAAAAAAACCTTGCTGCGGGCTGGTGCGGCAAAGGTGCATGCATGCCCAATGCTGGGGCGCTTGTCATGGCACTAACAGCCAATCTTGCTCAAATAGCCGTCAGTTGATTTGATAATGGGGGCAAACACGTAGTACATCTCCTGGGGGGTCAACTCGCCTTCTTTGGATCCAAACTTCTCGATGAAGCACTTCACGCTCTTTTTGACCTCATCTGAATCTGCATTCTTCGGGCCAAAGACCCAGGTGACCAATTCATCGCGGTCGATCTTCCCGTCGCTGTTCACATCATATTTGTTGAAGGTCTCCATCATTTCCTGAGTTTGCTCAAGAAGACTGAAGCATGGGTCCAAAACAAATTCAAAAAAAACTCCGAAAATAAATCCAAACATCCTGAAATATCCAAAAAAATTGCTGAGTAACCTGCGAGTGGCCTGGTGCTGTGTCTGCCATACTTGATCATTCACCCCTTTATGAACAGATTCAACCCCTTCTTTCACAGAGTTGTAGGCATCCTTGAGCTCTGAGGGAATGGACAGGGACCATAAGTCGCTCTTGCCCTGAAGCCCCGTGGAATGAGCAGAGCTGAGCCCGGACCTAGTCAGCAGCTTTGCTCCAAGCGAAAAATCATCATTGTTTTAACTGTTGCATGCCCAAAACCGCCGACTCCGGCCTAGCTGACACCGAGGCGGGGCGGCGTCTGGGACACTGCAGGGCGGAACGGTCGCCTGTGTCCACTCAGTGCTTCTGGCTGTGGCCTCTGCCTATGCTTTTCACCGGGTCAAAGCTTCCACTGGCGAAGCACGCCTTCCAGGCCTGGCCGTGGCCCTGCCAAATCTTTTTTACTGGGTTTCTAAGCGGGCCAAGGCTGTGGCGAAGGATGTCTTCCTGGTGATGACCCTTGGGTGATTATATGTGATTATCTGCGCTATGAATCAGGACATGTCGCTATACCACACTCAAGGTGCATAAGGGGGGTCGGCGGCACCCGGGCGTTAGCCCGACTTATCCGGCGATGCCGTCTTGGTGACCATAGCAAGCGAACGGAGACGCTCCCCATGCCGCCGACCCGCATGTCTAGCATCACCCTTAAATGTTGAGGACAAATTTTAGGAAAGATGCAAATCCTTTGGTGTACGACTAAGCGCAAAACACTGTAAATTACAGTGTTTGTGCTAAATGTACGTAGCTTATGAACAATGTTGCTTGTACCCTGGTGATGCCAATGGTGCTCGGCACAGCTGCTACCTCAAAACTTCCTCTCCTCTTAGCATACTTTCTTCTCTAGAGATAAAGCCTGATAAAGCTTTACAGTAGCCATCATGTTTCCGCAGCTTTTAACGTTTCTTCATGAAAATACATATGTCCTGTTGATATTCAAAATGTCGGTTTGCGGTCGACATTTCTAGCACCACCTAGGCTTATATGGCTTCTTCAAGAATCAGGACTTTTTGTAGTGGAATACGCTGAAGAAGTCTGTATTCTTGATCATTTTCTAGCCTAAATGCAGATAGCTTTAATTAGGCTAGGAAGTGTTCAAAAATACTTCGACATAGAGCTGTTCCAGGGTTTTCCACGACTACAAAGTCCTGATATTTGACAAAGCTGCGTGTGCGTGCCTGCGGGCGGGCGTGCGTGCGGGTGTGCGTGCAGGTGCGTGTGCAGGTGTGCGTACGTGTGTTTGAAGTTGAAGTTGATTGGCTCTTTACTTCAGACCCTCATGCGCACATCTGTGTGGAAGTGTATATGCGCAGGCGTACGAAGCTGTGTTAGTTGTCGCATTTTGCTGTGCGAAGAGCCTACGCATGCACGCAGTCCCCCCAAGGGCATCGCCGGTTGGCGAAGCCTGTCATTAATAAGGGGGATAAGGGGAACACCCAAACAAGAAAGAATCCTCAAAAATGTGCTAAAACTTACCCAGTTTCATTGGAACGCACATGTAGAGAGCACCCAAAAATAGTGTGACTCCCAGCACTGCGAGCGCAATTGTCTTGCCCTGGACACGTGGCGATTCATCATCATCACTGGAGCTGATCATTGGCTGTTCTTCATCGGAGTCACGACGCATGTCGCGCATGATGAAGACGGACGACTGTAAAGCTTCAAGAAAGGAAGCCGGTGGATGCCAAATGGCAAACGTGCGAATTTCGGCCCTTGAGCCAAAGTGATGGAGCCAATGAAAAAATACAATTAATAATATAATATATAATATTCAACTATTTTCTATCTCTAACAGGTCAGAGCCATACTAACTTCCCAAAAGTTACAAAAGGAATGGTCGCCCCGATGGCGTCTAACGTGTATTCAGTTGTTCTATGTCTTCTTTTGGCAGATCTGTAGCGCATTGTAGCGCCATGCCCCCTGCCAAGTGGCTTCAGCGAAACGATCAAGAACTTGCAACACCTGCACACTGGCGGTTTGTCAAGTTTGTGGAAAGTACCGTTCCTTCTGAATGTCCGAAACCTTGTCAAAACGGATTAGTTATATATTTTGGGATAAAACAATTAATGTAAATTGGTAATATTATAGTATGGAGATCAATTGAAATAATTGAAGTGATCCTGTTGTCTGCAAGGTCAGACCCTCCCTCCTCTGAAAAAGGCCTCGGAACTCCTCCACCGCGCCGGATCTCTACCGGCTCTGCACCGGGCACCTCCAAATGACCCTTCCGACGGCCAAAGGGTGTCAAGGCCTGACGCGGTTCGCCCCCGGTCGAGGGTCGTTCCGTGGAGGGTCGTCGAGGCAAAAGACGCTGGGTCGGGCTCTGCAACGAAGGGGTAGTAAGGCCCCCACCCCCAACATCCCCCAACAATGGCTATTTATATCTACGCCTTTTGACTCTTACCAAACCGGGCCTAGAGGGCCCTAGAGGGCGGCTTGCTGGAACTTACCCTTTTCTTTTGGTAGACGGTAGACACGTCCAAGTGCTGCTACCTTCGCCGACACGCTTGACGTTGACTTGGCTCAGCTTTTTTGGCTTTTGAACTCGGTCTGGTCCGTTAAAAAACAACTTTGTCAACCTTAGGCAATGGGCATCCGGATGCATCCGGCATTGAAACAGGTTCACCGTCGGCTCATCGCAGGTTGTCCAACACTATCCAGCTGGTCCAACCATGAGGTGGACCAGCGGAAGCGATGGGCTCTACAGCACAGCCACTAGCTGCCAGATCGACCGACGCACGACCCCGGGCCTGGGGCACCAGAAGTAAAGCCTCCAATGCCTGACAAAAAGGAATCCACTCGGTGAGCGGTACCAGCCATACTTGAACGTCCAACGGAATCTATTGCATATAGGTTGTCATTGGGGCCATGTACAAAAGGATCTTCAGGATGATACGGGTTGTGATGAATGATCCAAAAGATTCTCCCAAATGTTCGAGATGGAGGGAGCGACGGGCAGCTCATGCTCCGAAAAAAATAACAAACATAATTAATAATAATAGTAATAATAACAAGCGACGTGGAGACAAAGTGGTCCATTGAGATGCGGCCAGTTTTGGACGAAAGCTCATGGATACATTTATATTCATTTATAATAATATAAATGTACTTATGAATGTACGTACGTTTGTGTGTATGTTATGTTTTTCTTATGTTCTGTCATGTTAAATATGTAATGTTTGTATATAATGCCTGTAATTTGATGTAATGCATGCAATGTAATGTAGTGCCATTGTAATTGCAATTGTACAGTAATTGTAATTGTACTGGTGAGCATGCATGTATGGATGGATGCATGATCATGCATGGATGTATGTACGTAAGAATGCATGCATAAAATCCTGTAACTGGAGCTTCCAACACTTTGATCACACATTATTACTGTAGTAGTATATCGTAGTTCCACTTTCTCAACTAGGTGGACTGCACCAACCCCTTCCCCTAGCAGCCCTAGCACTTGTGGCATCCGAGTCCGCGCCTGCAAGATCAGCTCGGTAATCTCTGCATTGTCTCCAGTGAGCTTCAGCGCGCTCCTGAGAGAAAGCTGGCAAGGGCGGCTCCTGCTTTTGCATGGGCCACACTTGAGGTCTAAGGAGTGGAGTTCTATCTCCTTCCTCATGAAGCCCTTTATGTAAGAACTTGTATCATTTGACTCAACTCGTTGGATCTTTGAAGGGCTGCTCAAATTATCCGAAACTAATATATTTCATAGTCTATCATACGGCACTCCAACATCTCTTTCACTATAGAAGCATAGAATGCACTACTCTACGGAATGCACAGAACTTCGTGGATCGTTGAAGAATTTGCAACTGCACAGGTCTTAAGGGACTTGCCGGAAACTGCACGAACTACGAAAAGAAACAGACAAAATTACTTTATTTCGAGTAATCCCCACCATGACATTTCAAAACAGCTTGTTGACTCATGTTGACTCCACTTTTGGGGCGTTGGGGCCCGGCAGGGAACACTGGGCGTGGATGATCGTGGTTGAGGTCTGGCAGGGAACACTGGGCGTGGATGGTCGTGGTTAACGTCCGGCAGGGAACACTGGGCGTGGATGGTCGTAGTTGAGGTCCGGCAGGGAACACTGGGCGTGGATGGTCGTGGTTGCGGTCCGGCAGAGAACACTGGCCGTGGATGGTCGTGGTTGAGGTCCGGCAGGGAACACTGGACGTGGATGGTCGTGGTTGAGGTCCGGCAGGGAACACTGGGCGTGGAT
>CAXAMN010010224.1:855247-947191 GCA_963970005.1 Durusdinium trenchii
CGTGGATGGTCGTGGTTGAGGTCCGGCAGGGAACACTGGGCGTGGATGGTCGTGGTTGAGGTCCGGCGAGGAGGAGAAGAAGAAGGAGGAGGGAGAAGGAGAAGTCAGCTAACATAAAATCTAACAACCCCCACCTGGCAGGTGGGGAAAGAATTGTTGGAAGACTTGTAATGCTGGGTGTCAAACTTTACACACGCTCAACGAACGGTTTCTCCACACATCACCGGAAAAAGCGTTCGTACCGATGGTCCCAGCGTTCTTTGACAACGAAGTGAAGGCCGAGGCTCACCAGCCAGCGCAAGGCGCCATACTTCTTGGCTTGCAAGGCAGCCGGAGGAGCTCCTAAACCTCATCGAAAAGACCGATTCACTAAAAACGCCTGTTCTGAGCAAATCACCCGAACTCGTTCGTTGGCCTGGACTAGAAATATTTGATCTGCCATGGGTGATCTGAATTGAGGAATCTTCTAGTATGGGACCTCTCTACTCTTCATTAGGTTCTTTGCTTGTTATGCTTGCTACATCTTGCTGGTCATGTTGCTCGTTGTTCCCTCACCTCCCTGGGATAGTGCTATGTCGGTTAGGTTGGCTCACTGCCACCCGCCTTCTGTTCCCGCTGCTGGCGAGGTGGCGGAGTAGGTCCTCGATGTTCCTTCTGATCTGATGTCCTTCTTGATGGGTAATCCAACAGGAGCATGGGGGGTTCCTCGAAGTCTTACCCAGTTAACCTGTGTTGCAGAGCGAGCAGCCCTACCTCATCATCAGTCCAGTTGTTTCTTGGAAGCTCGCATGCCCCCATTCCACACCCCTGAACGCTGCAACCAACCTGTCACTGCCAACCAGGTGACAAAGGGCAGTGAGTGCGAAGACTGCTTGCGTGCAAACATTGATCTCCTGGTAGAACTTTCGCAGCGCCTAGCATGGACAAATGCAAGAATCTCCCGGCTCGCCTTTGTCACATACAATGGCGGGCGCCATGCAACTCAGAAGCCTCATCCTGGGCTTCTTTCGCAGTTTCTTGTCAAGGCTCAGGCGCTGGAACCACAAATACCACAAATGAAAGGATGATTTCAGGGAGCGAAACTGCCAAGCTTCCGCTGAAGTGTCCCACATCCAACGCTACATGGGGTCTGATGGACGATGGTTTTTTCCCCTGGTGTGTTGGTTGATGTGTTCAAGGCTTGACAACCTGAACTGTCCCCAACTCTCTTATGGTTTCACGGATTGGTGATGCTGCACTGTTCGCATTCAATTTGACATCCGCTGAACGGCCCTCAGCGCAGTTTAGAATGGCAATGGCTGTGTGCGCACCCCGCCACGAAGAAAACATCTGCCTCGCACACTGCCTTGATCACACCCGACCGCAACAGCGCTCTCTTGTGCCGCGCATCGCCATGAGCCAAATTGCGCAGGACCTGAGGACCATGAAAATTGCGCACCCAGGACCTCATGGTGGGTTGCCCATGTGGAAAGTGATGTTTTTTCCCTTTTGAGGTCTCCAAAGGCACCTACCTTGGAGACATCTCTTTACTTTTGATCGAATGCTTCTCACCCCCTCCAGGCACCCATCCCTCGTCCTGGTGCCACGTCACGCCACAGCCGTGCTCTTGAAGCGGGCTGTGGTGTGTCTTCTGGAAGGTCTGCATGGCAGCCTTGGAGGTTGAAAGGTCGGTCTATGTGACGCCATGCCACCTTTTTTCTTTGTTTAACCTTTTTCTTGGACCTTTGGACCTTTTCTGTATGTTTTTCCTGTTCCCTTTTTGAAAGAGTCTTCGTGGCACTGTCTCTCTAGTTGGCGCAACACGTGCACAGCTCAATTGTCCTGCGACGGCTGGGGTGACCAACTGGAGAACTGCGAACGTCGTCCCCTCGTTGATGTTCAGGCTTTGAGGATCTATACATATATATATAATATATATATATATGCTTGTGGCATCTTGGGGCCGAATCAACTGACCCAATTCGCCCTGAGATGGCGGCCAACACTTTTCCAAGACCGTCATGGTCCATGAACCTCGGAATGGCTTCCAGAAAGCATGCAAAATAAGAGAGCACAATAGGTCCCTGGTCCCCCAAGACACAGTGAAGACCACTCAAGTCACTTGCAATCTTTCAGATTCTGTTAGCGAGTCGCAATCTCGCAACATCCCTAAGCCTCAAACCGCTGCTGGTTGGCTCTGGAAAAAGTCCTGAGATGGGCAACATGAGTAATCAGTTATATGGCGCCCTTGTGCACCTGTGAGGCAAAAAATCACGTGCATCAAGCTGAGGGTGATCTGCCTGCCTTCTACAAGGTATGACCCATTGCACTGGGGTTAGTGAACGCAGGAAACTTGAAATGACCTATGCATACCTATGTTGCAATTGTGGTATGCTGGGTGAACGCCACCCGCAAGATTCGGATAAAGCTCGCAAAGCAATTTCTGCAAATGGCTCAAGAATGACCTTCATTTCTGTACAACATTGTTCAATTGAAAGGCGAACTGAGAGCTTGCTTGGGGCCATTTAACCAACCCATTCTGAAACTCCACAGAATGAATCGCCAAGGCACATGTTCCACAAGAAGCGCACTGCCTGCAGCTGGAACTCCTGAGGCCCAGCTGCAGCCCAGAAACCACGCTGGGATTGATTCTATTAAGCTACAGCCAAGCCGGGTAGAAAATCTCTTATACTGGAATATACTGGATGGTTGTAATCCCAACTAAACCATCCATTTGGGGGATTTGGGCCACAGGCCACCTGTCCCTAAGATCTTCAGAATCAACATGTTTTTACTCTACCCACCCAGCAATGGTGGTGGTGGAGTCACTCTTTTTCTGGACAACTCGGCCGGTCCTCGGCATCAAGAAGACCCAGGGCATCAATGGTCATTTCCTCGTCGCTGCAAGTCGATTCAGATCTATGTTGCCATTCGGTGGCTCAACGGTTCAACGTGACTCAAGTTGTCGAGGTTTGGGGAGATGGACCCAAACACAATCAAAAACCAGAAAGCAAATTCCGACATAATTAATGGGTTGCTGGAATATACGAACTTGTCTGAGCGATCTTACAGGTCTCGTTCTGTTAGAATTGGAGACCCGAAATTTCCCGGTGCAGCACACTTCCAAGCACCTGCACAGCCTGCACACTTGACACATGACATATTCAAGAAAAACATATACATTTTGCATAACCACTTATGGCCTTATCTTTTTTTAACTATTTATCGTTTTTCAATTTTTTGGAAATCAGTATACAGTCTCCTGTCATTTACGAGCTGACCACACATGTCCCTGCCTCCACTGCAAAACAGTCGGTGTCTGTTGTGTGTGTGCGCGCGCGTACAAGTTTCAATGATTTCAATGAAACATCGATTTTCAAACATTTTCTTCAAACAGACTCCAAACATCAATGGAAGACAGGAACTGAAGGAATATGACCAGCCAAATAACTAAGAATTCAAAGTTGACTAGTTACTTTTTACATCTTTTTACACTGTTTCTCCTCTCCCCCCTGTCTCTGTGTCTATTCCCTTAATGGGGGAGCTCAGAGACGTCACCGGGGCTCCAAGAGAACGGCGGAGGAACGCTGACCGGCTCTTTCGATCACCGGTGAACCCTTTTCAAACCTGCCACCGTACTCCCTGTGTCTCCTTAATTTTTAAGTCTTAGTTATATGTCATTATATGTCATTGGCTGGTCATATTTCCTTCAGTTCCTGTCTTCCATTGATGTTTGAAGAGTTTTGAGAGCATAGCATTTCTTAAAATTTGGAATTTGAGCATGTGGGACATGGTCTTCCCGAGGACTTTTTCGTGTATTCGTGTATTCGTGTTATCGTTTTGTTGTCGTTTTGGAACCCCCAACGCTTCACCCATTTAGGTGGCCTAACTGCCCAACAGACTCAAACACTTGCTACAACATATTCTCAAGAATGATTCACATGGGTGCTGTTGACTTGTCGGCCTGACATCCCCTGAATTAGAATCCATGCATGTACATGCAACTACTTGCCCATATGGATCAGCAACTGTCTACACAACCATGCTCAAGGAGCCAAAGAAGAAATCACTCCTGAATGCTTGTATTGCACGAAAACCTTGACATGAAACACTCTTGTTAAACGAATTGCACCTGAAATCAATAACTGGAGTTGAAAGCTAGTTGCTTCAAGAACTGAAGGAATTTGAATTTCCAATGCTTCTATTCTCATGTACTGTATTGCATGTATTACATGAGTGTTATCTTTTTTTTTGGTAACTCTTTGTCATTTTACAATGAATCAGCCTTTGCTCAAACGGGACCACTGCTTACATTTCGCCTAGGTCCCGGTGTTTTTTAAACATCACACGGGATGTGCTGAAAGTCCAAAGCAAAGCCATCCCACAAAGAACACCAACAACTGAGAAAGCATTTATGCTCGAACTTGCCAACCACCTACGTCGACCACCTTCTGTGCTAGATTAGGGCACAGGTGTAGTATCCTTCCATTTGCGCAACCAAGATGCAATGCCACCCATGGACCCAAGCAGCCTCTCAAGATCTGTATCCTGCGCATCTTTCACACAATGAGTAACGGCAGGACAAACAAATTCCAAAAGAATAAAGGAGGGCGCCGAGGGGGCTGAGGTATATCAGGAGGTGGGCTATCAAATGAAAGCAAGGGGGATGATGGATCAAAGATGAAACATGATGCAAGAAGTGCCGCAAATGTCTGAGAGACTACAAGCTAAGGCATGAAGGTCCCATCACATCTGCAGGCAGGTGGCCTGAGCAAAGTTGGCCAAGGCGGCGGCTGCACTGCTGGCGAGGGAGACCAGGCTGCTTGGCACCTGAAAGGCCGATTTCGGCGCAGGCATGTCACACCCCGGAGTATTTTTGGAAAACGAAGTTCCTCCACAATTCAGAATTCAGTGGTTTTTCAGGTTCCATGTGAAATCTTCCGGGGCGTATGCCTCTGGTTGGACACTATGAACGACGCATCCGGTCCCAACGGACCGATGCACGGATATTTCTCTCACCCAGGAGGGGTCACTTTCGCCAGGTTGCATCGCCCGAGGCCGGTCTCAAAGCCTTGACCTGGGAGAATTCTGGACGCATCGCGGTGGAAGTTCACCGAGGCTGCCAATGCATCCGACAGGAGAGGTGTCAGCTAAGGGAGGTCGAACTGCCGTCTTTCCGCCTTGAGGGGTGCCAGTCACTAGGGTCGAACCGAACAAAATTGAATCCTGATAGTTTCTGATTGCTCTCTTCGGCCCGAGTACTCACTCTTGTTCTCTCCATCGGCTGACTCATCTATGACGAAACTGATTTCTACTGCTTCAAGACCCACCCAGCTCCGTTGGGCGCCTGGATGAGTGCCAACATACTTTGAATCATCTCTGGAGGAACCTGCCAATTTGATTGGACAGAACAAAAGACGTGTGGAAACTACTGTGGACACTTTATATGGGTTAAACTCAAAAACATGATAACACCGACTAAGGATCCATTCCATCAGTTGTAAAAAAAACGGATTGGGGGGCGAACGGTCCAGTCGCGACTCCTCAACCATTGGGCATGAAGGCCTCAACTTCCTAGAAGGTGGTGGAGATATGGCACACTTGCTGCGGGCCACCTCTACTATCTCTACTCACATACTCTGCAAACACAAGCAAACACACACACACACACACCCTGACACGTTCTCTCGTTTGGCTTGGCAGGTTTTTGCAAAGGGTGGCAAGTACCTCCCAAAGATGGGGAGGTATCCGAAAATGACTTGTGACCCCTCGCTGGGTGCCTTCTCAGAGGCTCGCGCAAGGGACTCTTCCATCTCTGGATCCGCGATGTGTGACTTGGAGCCTCAGGGAATGGATGACATCACATTGTGATGCTGCGCTTGGCCCTGCTCCACATCGCACGAGCAAGGAATGTCATCTTTCAAACCCATCTGTGGATGAGGGAGGTGCACTTGGATTCTACTGGCAATTTATCTCAAACTGATCCATGCGGCGAATGCTCAATCTGGCAAGGTGGATGATTCACGACTCGCTCGAATCTTTTGCCCATGAAACCTCTCCAACTTCACAAGTTCTGCAACAAATCCTCCATTCGTCCAGGGTTCAGGGTTCAATGGCTCAACCTAGGTCTGGTCTTAAATTAAACTTCGACTGAGCCCAATCACTCTGCTGCACTCCTGGGTCTGGTGACTCCTGCACCCATCCGAAAGCTTGACGGCTTTCTTGCCGAATCAATGCTGTGGCTATTCCTCGAGCAAGTGCAAGAAATCTATCTGATCAAATACACCAGTCGAATCCCCTTGGTCAAAGCACTCTATGTTTGCAATGCTTAAAATACATTCAAAAGGTCTGCGCACAACACACTATGCGTTGAGTCCTTTGGGGACAATATCGTTGCAACTTGTCCAAATCCATTTCATGACACTGGAAACGGCTCGATGCGCGCACAGCGTGTCCTGAGCAGTGTCACTGTCTGAAGAAGTCCCACTGCTCTCCTGCAAACGTTCAAGCTCAAAGTCCAATAGCCACGCACTCAAAAACTGACAACAACAAACTGTAACATCCTGTGACAAACTTACAGTAAATACAACTCACCCTGCTGGTGATGATCCGCCAACCCTGGTCTAGAATGATGAACGTGAGCGCGAGCGGGGCCGGCGTGTTCCCGAGAGGGGCGGCTGCGGATGGCTGCGGTGAGCGGTGAGCGGCGAGCGATGGTGGTTAGCCGTCACATTACCACAAGTTGAACGACAAATGATCGAACAAATTGACGAATATGTATAAATTCAATATTCGCCGCTGACCATCAAGATTCTTTTCGCGGGAAAGCGTCCAGGATTTGGCCTCGGGTTCTACTTCCCCTTCACCCCTTTGGGTTTAGGCATGGGCCATGCTCGTGAAACGGCCGTGAGCGGCGTCAACCGATCCCTCGTGATCTTCTATAATGCCCCTCCAGAACCGTGAGTCCAGCGTGCCTCCAGCGTGAACCGGAATTTGGCTCCAGGACATGCAAATTTGCTATTAGTAGCTTCTTGCTAGTAGTAGGACTGGAATGCTCCTAGTAGCGACGCCAGGAGCCCCTAGTAGCGTCCCTGCTCCTAGTATTCATTTGGCAATGCTGTGTCCTCTTTCCTTCGGGTTTGCTTCCATTCGAGGCCTTCCTTGTTGCTTTGTCTCTAGGGGATCCACAATCAATTCAGCTGTCACTATCAGCTTTAGTTGCGTTTCCATGGCAAAAAGTCAGGGAATGAAATGCCCACATTGACAACAGTCAAACGTGGTCCCTTTCGATCCTATTACTGAACTGGATCGTTTAACCAGGTACCATGACCTCCCTAAACTACACCGTCGGACCCCAGCTCCCCGACCCCTCTCGGGGATCAGCGTCCGGCGAGCTTTGCACAAAACCGAACACATCGAGATCAGGCTGTTTCCAAAGAAAGTCCTGCGTGGTTGACTCAACTTTGGCTTTGATGTCGGCTGCATCAAGCTGCTCGGCCTGGCGCCGCTGGTGACGCTGCCCGTCTCTTCAGGAAAATCTCCTTGACCAATCACATCCCGTGGGTTTAATAGCGGCTATGGTGCTAGAAATCATGAGCTTGCGTGACGTTTGACCCATTATCGAACAGAGTTTGCATATGGCACGGCGATAGCCCTTTTTGGAACTATCCGGAAAAAAAACACCCGACAGGATTCTCATGGATTCTCGGAGAAACGTGGCTTAAAGGTATACTTCATGAATGGGAACGAGGTGCTTGCGGAGTCGAATCGACTACATGCCTAGCAACCGACCGAAGGGTGAACATGGGTGAACAACTGCCCGGTCCGGCAAACGCCCGGAGGAACCAAATCTCACGACCTGTCATACACTGTACACGTGCAAAATACACAACACAACCTTCTACTGCATGTCTTGGCTTGTGGTTTCCAGGAAAATGCACGTGACCGGTCCGGCAACATCCTACACGCAGTGACGCACGTCGTTTCACCTTGACACCGCCAAGATCACATGGGTTCTCGTTGGTTCGGAGGAAAGACTGGTCCACACCCAAACGACTCAACTGAGATATTCTCTGCTTCGTGGCGCCAACCACAGAGGCTTGAGAGACCCTAACATCATATGTTAGAAAAACATGTTTTTTTGATTTGCTAATTATGTCTATATACTAGCTTGTACAGAATTTACATGATTTTACATTGTTGAGCACATCCAGCTAAACAGTTGCCGTTTCACAGCAGCCTTCCTATAGCCTATGCCCTTCTGGCTTGCCTTGATCTTGTGTTCCAAAACGTTCGGGCACCGCTCCTTTCGCTGGTGCCTCTTCCTCCGAGCTTTCTTCGACAGGATGAGCTGCGAGCATATGCCCGAACGGAGCAAAGGGAAGACCATGGTCTGGCGCTCGGCGAGAGGTGAAGGTTCCGCGTGTTTGCCGCGCGAGAGGTGAACCCGTCCGCGGACCGTCCCGGACACGGGAGTTCGGTGTTTCCATAAGGTCGAGACCGAGACTCAAACGATGGCCGGGTGAATGAAAGCGTCTTCATTTCTGTGGGTGAGCTGTTGGGAGAAGTGGGAGATGTGCGGAATTGAAAGGCTCCTCTAGGTGACTTGACACTCGAGCTGAGCAGAAAAAAGCGATGAGGTATACCGGCACACTGGCCATGACACCCTTGACCGTCCACAAGGACAATGCAGCCTTGGACTCAACATGAGACATTTTCCTCTATGCAAGAGCCATTGGTTCACCGCCGTAAGAGTGTAGCAGGTTGAGTTGCAAAACGTGAGGTGAACAAAACCTATCAAAATGACACGTGCGACGACGAGTTGATGTGTTGATGTTCAGCTTCCTCCCGCCTGTCCCTGGAAGCAAAGGGAACACCAACTAGCTAAGCCAGCGTTCAGGGCCCCAACAGGCAGCAGTCACCAGAACTGACAAACTGCAGGCGTGGGGGCATGGCGCTGATGTTTGTTGTCAACTGCTATTCCACATGCCTTCATCAAAACATGAGGCGTGCATATAACATTTCTACAATGATCATGATGATCATGTACACATGCCTAAAACATGTCTAGCCACCCTGCAGGTTCCTGGATCAGCCCAGCAAGTTGGCCTGAACAGTAGTGCCCCTGCAAAGCTTCCTTGCAGCAAGGAACTGTGAAGCTGGAGAGGCCCTTCAACAAGCTACTGTAATACAACCTGTATGTTCGCCGCAACTCAGAATTACATAGAATTACTGATTTGTGGCGTTTATACATCATAACATCAGATTTCAAACATGCTTGAAATCTCCATTGGACACCCTCCCCAAAGGCAAATGGCTCATCTCCTGTGCCGTGCGGAGAATTGCGAAGTTGGCCATGGCCTGAGTCTCCAAAGCGCACGACCTCCATGCGGTGTTTTCATGTATATACACGCACACACACACACACACATATATATATATATATCCGTCCGTGTGCATGTGTCCTTCCATGTAGGGGATCCACAGCCAAAACTTGCTCATCAGTTCCTTTTACTGGCCGTCACTTGCCTTATTCCAAGGTGTTCAACCCCTGCAAAGCCTGTAGATATAAGCTCTGGAAAAGCGCAGGGCCGGTATCCCGGTATCCCCTTACGAGCCCGACCCCCTCACGAATGCATTCCTAATGATGGGTGTGAACCAAGATTGTCGACAGGACAAAGGATGACAAAGGCATAAACGCCAGCACCGTTCCACACAAAGCCTCAAACACTCTGCAACAAGGGAGGGGCCTTTCTCACAAAATCAAATGGTCATCAGGCTGTCTCCACAACCCATATCATCACGGCCACCGCTCTTGCTTATTGAACCCCAGTAACATGATCGTGACCCCAACGTGGTCTCGCCCTCCAACTTCGCTCGAAACAGCATTGCTGACCCAGGAACTCCCAGTGCCTGCTTCGTGGTGCGGAAATGGCCCTCCTGAACTTCGAAAACGTCTGTACTTCCGGGTGGATATCCAAAAAGTTAACCCTAAGAGGTAAAGTGGGAAAACCGCATGGGTCTACGCATGCCTCTCGGCATCTTTCCTTCTTCAATTCCTTACCATATCACTGGGCACTTTCCATCCCAAATGGACATAGCTTCACCTCCGGTCGCTCACTGTCTCAATTGGAACGTGCCTGTCCGACCTCCCAAACAGCCGAGACCTGCGGGTCGAAGGAACAGCTGGTCCTCCACAGCTGTCCGGGCAGCCAGTGCGCAAAGCTCCAGCCAGTTCTGTGGCTGGGGGAAAATGTTGTCACCTGACAAATGAATGGCCCAACGAAAGTTTGCATTCAAGAACTTGCTGCACCCCCTTGCCCCCCCAAAAGGATGGAAGACGTGAGCTCAAGCTCAGCATGGGTCAGCAACAAACATGGGTCACTACGATGTTTTGAAGTTGGACTCTGTGACACAAATTTCTGCCATGAAGCTCGCATCTGCACAGCTGGCCATATTTTGCAACGCTGCCTCGCAAATAGTTACCAGGACACATGAAACGCACTCTGCCTCCCCTCTCCCGAAACGTTGCACAAAGAGTGCAAAGAGTGAACGTATATAAACACTTCCTCCAAGCATCTTTGATTTTAGCAGGCACTTGCTGGGTGGCCTTCTGTCCAGCAAAGAGAAGGACAGGTTCAGACTAAGGACATCGCTAAGATGTGAAGTCGCACTCCAGGACCACCTCGATGGTCTTCCAATTCTTCCTGCACAAACCCACACATTACTAAACAATCTGGGATTTGTCGCCAGTGGCTGGATTCGTGGCCTAGTCCAAAGAGGTTGGAAATCAAGCCACTTGCATTATGTTGTCGTGGCAAATTGTGGCATCATTGCAAGCATGTATCTAAATAGGCGTGTGCATGTATACTCACATACACCTACATACAAATATATATATATGTTTTAGTGGAACATGTGGCAGTAAAACCTTGTGTTCCTTCCCGGCGGAAGCTTGGAACGCCCTCCAGCCAAACGGTTCTCAACGCCTACAGCTTGTAGTGTGAAGGACTGGAAGTTGACTCGAAGTTGACTCACAACCAATGGGCTGAGAGAAGAATTCCCATCGTTGGAGGTCTTTATTAAAAACGAGATCTTTCTCCACACATGGGTGTGAATGTTGTTTGAAGGAAGGTGCATCTATCAAGCCAAACGCTTTAGCTTTAACAAGCAACATGCTGCGTATGTGGAACGTGGCCCACCATGTTTGTCATTCATTGAATCAACCTCCATGTTCGAAAGGAGAGGCCGAATGGGAGGCTACCCTCCCCAGCCTCTGCAATCTGCAGGAAGCCTGCACCTCTCAAAGCATATGCTCCTTGGTGAGGACACGAACCCCAGGTCACACTGCAGAAGTCGCAAAAAACGCTGTAGAAGTCGGACCTGCTAGTTCTAGCTCATCCTGGGTTGCCTTGATCCTTCTTTGATCTTCTTTGCCTCCTTCAGTTCTGACCTTTCCTGACCAGCTCAGGACATAACAGTCATAACAGGGCAAATACATATGAATTTGAGTGAATCAGCGCTCAGTCTTCCCCGTTGTGCTTGCAAGTGACCTCGCAGGCCTGGGCAAGAAGTGCTGGTATGAAAGAACCATTGGATACCCCCCCCGCAAACTAACATGGAACCTGAGAATTGACCGGTAGTTGTGACCATTTTCCTGTAATTAGGTTTGGGGTATGTGGCAAGTCTTTAGTTCTCATAATGCACTGTCAAACCAATCGATCTTGCATTAGTCGCACATGCCAACAAAGTGGTCTCTGGCCGCCTATGCCATATATGCAGCCGTCTAGCTATCTGGCTGCGGGCCACTCTAGGACTTGGGCTGTGCTTGCGGATCAATCAAATGCAGGACACAAGCTTTGCAGCTTATATCACATCCATCATCTGTATATCACCCCTAAGTAGGATGCCTTCCAAACTAGCAGGTCTATGAAGTGCCGGGGTGGCTCTGGGTTTGTGAAGCCTGGTCCTCTTCTTTGCCTCATCTTCCTTGCCTCACTTCGTAGCCACACCAATCAGTTCAGGGGCAGGTGCGACCCGAGCCCTGCTTGACACAACTCCCAAACACCCAGGTCTGAGCCCAGGTCGGTTCCGTATGACTACAATTGTGACTATTGTTTAATTGCTGATGTTAATGCCGTGAAACCATGCAACCAAGAACCACGTGAAACAAGTCAACGTAATTTCTGAGTTCAGTTGCTTTCGGGACTATGCCACGAACCCAAGCACGTCAGCAATTGAATTCATGACTAATATATATATATATATATGTGTGTAATATACATATATATATTATATATAATATTATATATCTATATATATAAATAGGCCCTGTGAGCACTCCCCCATCGGCTGAAGCACTCCCCCGTCGTGTGACGTGTCGGGTGCCCGCGACCGCCTCCGGACAGGTTTCGCAGCAGCGCCGAAGCCGAGCGCGCAGGCTGCTGGGCTTCGGTCAGGCCGCGGCAGACGCGCAAGGCCTCCATGGTCACCTGCTGCGCCACCGAAATCAAACGGAGGCTGGTTTCCACTATTGAAGTGTATATACAGTAGTGTGGTGCATGGTGCCAATTAGTCCATTGAAGCACCAGTAAGGTGGGTCCCACCCGAACGTATTAAACTCATGTTCGATCCAAATATCCATATCACTATCCATACCTTTATTCCTTCACAATCTTGACAGGTTCACAAATCCAAGCAAACAATATTCTGTCATTGGACCATCGCCATGTTCCACCATCTCCATGGAAATCGCCATTTCCCGATCGCAGATCGTCGGTCCACCTTTTCGCCCTCTTTCTCCAAGATCTGCTCCTTCCGCTCCCGCGAAAAGGCTGCCAAGTTTCGAAGGGCTGCCTGGTCTGGACCGACGCTCCGCGATGCTCCGGTGTTCGTGCGGTTCCTGTAACTGCCAGTGGGACGGGGTTTTCAGGTTTCAAGGCGTCTTGCTAAAACACTGCAACAATTAGATTTACGATATTTTACTATAACTTAAGATGTCTTTGTCTGGTTGTCGTGCATTATGCGCCGGTGGGTCTTCCGCTAGAGCCAGTTGGGGGGATCGACATCCCCTTCATTCCAGGCTTCTCGCCCCTGCCACTATCTTGCCAAAGATCCAAGCCATGATCGGCGCAGCGGAAGAAGAGATTGCTGGAATCACCTGCGAACGGGTGCTTGGGAAGAAAAGGACTTCTTGGCCTCATAAGAATTCTATACTGCTTGGGGTAGAAGGATCCTTGCAGTACAGTATCTCAATTGCTGCCACCAGGAAGAAATGCGTCCTTCAAAAGCCTCATTAATCACAGTTTTCTGGCAAAACAGGCCGCAATACCGCAGCGTTGTGAGTTGGGGGGCTCAGCCCAAGAGATGAATAGCTCATGATCTTAGGTCCTACATCTTATTAATGCCTGCGCAACACGTACAGTAACCAAAGCATACCCAAGTTGCTGACGTATGAGGCAAGTCCCATGTCGGCACACATTGCCCTCTGTGCCAGTGGCAGTTCTGTAGACAAATATACTAATTATGTAGCTACTAGGGGCTCCTGGCCTTACTATTAGGAGCAAATACGCTCCTAGGGGCTCCTGGCATCGCTACTAGGAGCTATTGGCTGTTTGGGCATCCGCTGTGGTGGTTGGGTCTTTGGACGGTTGGCTCTTGTGTTCCTCGCCCCTATCGCCGGACACCGCCGACCTGACTTCCCATGACCATGGTGGCCTGGCCAGGTGAGCTGGTGAAAGGTTCGGTGGAGAAAGCAATTCAACGAAGGTGGCCGCCTCAGGTGGCCCCATGAAACATCCTGGAATGCAACCAAACAAATCCAGAAAGAAACATGAAGAAACAAAATTCCTTAAGGCGCCCTCAACAACCAAGAGCGGCAAAGTCCACAAACGGAAATGTCACATTACATACTGTTACTCGCTCACTGCCTGAGCAACAAGTTATATAAGCAGAATAGCTACACTTCAACCTTGGCCTGGACCTCTCATGCACCTGAGTTCCTTTTGCGAGTGTCAATTGGCCCCTTGTGATCCTGCGGGCGAGGTTCATTATCGACTCTCTACGCAAAGCCACATAGCTATGCTCCGTTTGCACCTCCCCCAGCACCATCTTCTTCATCTTCTTCATCGTCATCCTCATCTGCAACGTCCTCCTCGTGCCGCCTTCTTCGGCCTCACTGTGGAGCTTTTGACATCACCTTTCCGCTGGTTACAGCGGTCAAGCACCTGGGGCAGTTAAGAGACCCTATATAGCCAATAGATCAAACATAACACGGAAAGCAGAACAACCAACCATCACGAGAAGTCGGACGCCCAAGAATGCCCAGTAGAGACCGTCAGAAGACCGGTAGGGTCGTCACGTGTGCTGACCAAGCTGCAACGACCCAAGCAAGGCAGTCGCCTCCTCAGCTCGCTCAAGGCAGACACTCAACAACACTCAACAACACTCGAACCACCGAAGAGAAGGCTCAACCTTCGCAAAGACAAGAAAGGCCTTGTTCTGGGGGTTGCAAAGCCCACAACAAGCACTCGAAAAGTTGATGTGGTGGGTGGAGCGACACGGCTCAAAACTTGATCAATAATTGATTTAAAAACACACACACTCTGACACTTGTATTCCGTTAATGCAAGTTCACGATGGGAAGGAAGGTGATGGAACGGTAAGGCGAAAGAGTCCGCTGAGAAGTATTGTTGAACATTGTTCACTCAAAACGGTTGCAAGACGATCAAGATGGCGGCGCAGCTGTTGGGGAAGAAGAAAGGTTTACGGGAAGGTATCATGTGAAACCACCATGAATCAAAAAGCGGATCAGGAGGGTAACAGCTTGTGAAGCACTCTGCAGGTACATGGTTGAGCGTCCTCAACCACTTCCCTTCCAGTGACCCAGCTTCGTTGGATCAGGTTAGTCACTGGAAGCCTGATCCCCCCTGCTTGCGAAAAGTGGTGGTGGAAAACCCTTCGTCCAGGGGTGGACACACACACACACACACACACATTCGAGCAGGTTTTTTCTTTTTTGTGCGTGGTCTGGGGGACAGCCTCTGGATACCCATAATTACCTCTGCGAAGCTTTCGCCCATCTCTCTCCCCATTGCCAACACGAGGGTGCTGTATGATGTTGGATGTTGATGTAGATGCTTTCGCAAAAGACTTCGCGAGGTTGTGTTAGCTACATTCTACACAGTGGCAGTAACACATTCATGACCAACACGGCGTTCGCAAAATGCCTTTGCGACAAAACACCGTAGATTCTACGCCAAATGTTCAAGCCTTTGCGCAAATTAAGAACGTGAGGAAATGCTTTCGCAGCCATGACAAGAGTTAGATCCATATAATTATATCACATGTCAATGTATAGCGCCTAGCGCTGTGTTCCAGGAATACACGAAACTCATTGACTCATTTTGAACAATGGTTTCCTGGTGGTTCCTTCAGGATTTATATACATGGACTTATGTTCGCCGTAGCCTGCAACTCTAGCTCGAGGCCCACGCTTTGCCAGCTTGTTGGGCTTGGCATCCGTCTCTTCCCGCGGACTCTCCTGACAAATGACAAGTGGGTTGAACTCGGGAGGTCCTGACAAGATGCAACATGTGGAACACATGTGAAACTTTGCAAGCCTGGATTTAATGAATTGATTATGTCCAAACACATCTCCAACATCATGCCAGGGTCTCGATGGTGTTGCACACCCTGTTTCAGTAAAAACAGCTCGGCAGTCACGCATTTGGATACTTTGGAGCTCATCCCCACTCTGCTCCGGCCTGGCCACCGCGGCCTCCTCGAGCGCTCATGGGACCCTCCTGGGCCGGAAAAAGCGGAGCTGGGCGTTCCAGCGATCCAAACGACACGTCTGTATGAATAGTCTCTGTAACACTCGGTTATCCAACCAACACTCTGACTCTGTTGTTCAGCTATCCAAATACTCTGCAACACTCTGTAATGACAGATTATGAGATGAACTTGACTTTGGGAATGAATCTCTAGATCACTCGGGAAAAAATCCTAACCAAACACAGTTGTTTTTCTTTTCGGGTAGATTCAGTGAGGTTCCCATCCATCCTCCATGAACCACCGAACAGCTGACGGGATCACATAATTCCTCCATGTCATATCCCTCATGCACTCTACCTGAAGTTTCACCCAGCTTCACGAAGTTGGTCCTACTCTCCCCCTCTCCCGTTTGTCTTTCGGGCTCGGACTGCCCGTGCCCTTGGGCTGCGTGGAGACGCGTCTCGTGGGGATGCGTCGTCCTGCAAGCACCGACTGCGAGCGGAAACCAGAAACACCTGGTGCCAAGGGTTGGCACAGTTCCTGTCTTCCATTCCAAATTAAAGACTGAATTGTTGTTAAAGGCCGCTCTTGCCCCCCCGTACCTAGAAGCCATGGCCTCCAACCTAATAGCCATGGCCTCCGACCTAGAGAAGGGCTCTGAAGAATCTACAGTTCTTCTACTCAACTCAGCAACCGCGCCGTGCATGTCGGTTACCTCTAGCATCCTCTAGCTGTGATCTGTCAGGTTTTTTTTCTGTGAGATTGACGTCGTTCCTTTACTAGGCCAGTGGGAGAGGTACGGAGTCCGGAGTGGCCACACAGTTCCTTCAGCCCAGCTCAACCCAATTGCCAAGAAATCACCAGGTCTCAGGGTGACCAGCAGAAAACTGGGTGGAAATGGTTGGGGCCTCCTGCCGGAGAAGATTGAACCACATGTCCAGTTGCCATGGGCGGTATCGATTTCGCAGCGTTGGGAGCATTTGGGCATCAAATTCCCCTTTACAGGCTGGGCGAAGCCCGTGTTATTTTTCGCACCAAAACAACTTTACTTGAGCTTTGATCGAAGGAGGCTAACTCCTGCCATATTGTTCGTATCTCCCGGCGAATGCTAACCGTCAACTACCTTCGGTCTCAAAAGCATCACTGTCATGCGATCACACCACTGAAATCAAAAAGAAACCTGCATGTGGTTGGATGTTCCAAGATGTCCTCGACCGAAAAGTAGAGCCCTTCCCGCACTCCCAGCAGTCCCGTGGCGAAACGCCCCGCCAGCGGGCACTTTTCGGAGAATCCGGAGACTGAGATGGGCTGTCCTTGCGTCTGCTGAGGCAGGACTGGTTTGCAAATCATGGCGAGGCGAGGGCCTAGGATTGAATAGACATGGCTCCCAATGTAGTTGCTGCACTTCACACTCAAACAGCAGGTTGGACGCGCATCCACGAAGTGGTTGGATAGCAGCTCTGTCCACCCCAAGGCCCCGGAGAGGTCCTCTTGCCAGCGAGCGCTCCTTGGGGAGTCCCGGCCCGGAGACTCTGGAGGGCTGTCCTGGCAAGGCCCGCAACGCATCAAGGCAGCAGAGTTTGCTATTGCACGCTAACCAAAACCCTAACTCCAAACAAGCAATTGAATGTCTGAGAGACATGAACTTGTTAGATGGTTAGATTAGATTGCAGTGAGTTTTTCCATCACCTGGCACAAACTGCAGTCCTGCGCAGAAGTGCCCCTTCGCCAGCGAGCACTCTTGGGAGAGTCCCTGGGAGATTCCGGCGGGCTGTCCTGGCAACTTGCATGGAGGTGAAGACACAGAACTAAGAGTGATTGCCTTAAGAACAAGTCCGTTCAAGTTCCCGAAGTGCAAGAAGCATTGAACAACTCTCCCTTTGGAGGTTGCGCTCAATGTGTGGATTACCCATGTTTCCCCTCCTCCCTCTCAAGTGCAATGGCTGTGGGCATGTGTGGGCTACATTCGCCAATCTCACAGCTCACCCGGCCGAAAGGGCGGTCCAGAGCACCAACAGCTCCACGGTTTCGAGGGCTACTTGGACCACGCGCAGACTCGGGCGAAGTTTCCTGGCCCGCGGGGTCAACATCAACCCGCCCAGCCCCACACCCACTGGTACTGAATGGTAGGCTTCATTGATTGCATGGTTTCTGGTGTCTTCCCTCTTGTTGAATCCTGAATCCTGTGGGGCCAACGGAAGCCTCACCCTAAGTTCTAACGGTCAACGGGATGCACTGACAATAGGGTCGGTCTTGCAGTGATCTTACAAACTCCTATGTCTAACAATGTGAAGGGAATTTGCGACATTATAAATATTCTAGTGGCGGCGGCAGTAAGACTCCTGAGTACCTACTAAAGACACTGCCCAGTGAAAGAACTCGTGTCGGACACCCTTACATACAGGTTCCCGTTGCTTTTGGAGTTGTGTTTTTAATACAAATTAATCGCATTTACACCATGTACTTTCTACTGCTAAAATGCACCCAATGTCATTTTGGTGCACGTTCTTTTTATTAGGCACAAATGACGAGAATCACCACCAATCGTGCCCCTCACCAGCGACACGCCGGATTTAGTTTACACGCGCATGCGACCTCTCCCCCTATGGCATGGATCCACACAACAAACGCACTTTCGCCGAGGTGTCGCCAAGCCGCATGGCACAGCAACACCACCTCTCCAAATACCTCTACTTGTTAGCCTGATGGACATTTTATAAATTTTTATAAGGGACAAACATTTAAGAATCACTAATATTATATAGTAAGGGGCTGTGTAGAGGGAAAAGCAAGACCTTCGTCACGCGTGTGGTCTCATGCGCGTGCTCTCATTTGTGTGTTCACTCTCAAGTACTGAGCATATGCCCACACAAGCGTGCTCTCATGCGTGTGCTCTCATGTGCTTGCTCACATGGGTGTGCTCTGTCATGTGTGCTTTCAAATGTGTGCTCTCACAGCGTTCCCTTATGTGTGTGTGCTCTCATTTATGGGCTGTGTACGCTCTAGAGTGCGGAAGTTGGCTTATTCACCCTTGTCCCCTTTTACTCAACACTGTTTGGGGCTCTTGCCAGGATTGTTGACTGTGTGATAGGAGTCTACCAGATTTTACAAAACTCCTCGAGTTTTCGGATTTGAAGCTGGTGCCTGGGGACCCCCTGCTTGAAACAACGACTCCAAGGGGGGGGACGGGGGGCAGGGCTTTGTCGCGTCGTTCTTCACAGTCCATCTCTCGAATGGTAGGCCCCCCCCTGTGTGTTATATATAATAATAGGTGAAGGGATTGCAAAAGTGTACAAAAACTCTAAACCCTCCGGGTCGGAAACAGAAATCATCTGTCTTCACACGAACAACTCATCTCCATCGTGTTCTACTGATCACACGAACGAAACCACCCCCCAGACCCGTAGCATCTGTTGTCACAATTAACAACTCATGAACAATTCATCATCATCATCATCACCATCACCATCATCGTCATCAACGTCTACATAAAATTGACATGCATGGGCACCGGGTCGCACAAGTGCAATATGCATCGATTGTGAAAATTAGCACGGCTACACGTTCGGTTTCCGACCCGGAGGCAAAAACAACAACACCCTTTTCACATGTCCGTGATATGTTTGTCCAGGTGGAAACGCGTGGCTGGATGATCATTACAGTAGAGGCTGAGGGTAGCCAACAAAAACGTTTAAAGCTCAGCCACAGACAAAGCAACACATGCAAAAGTGCTACGCCCGGAAAGTTCATAAGAACAGCGGAAAAAAGCTTCAGCGGTTCAGTAGAGTCAGCTTCTTGAAGAACATCCCGGTTACTTGTATGTATATATAATTCGATGCTCAAGCAGCTGGTCAAGGGACATGTCCCAGCCGTAAAGCATCGGTCCTTGCCCCACCGCGCACTCTTGGCTTGCTCGACCTCAGGGCGATGTGGGCTTTTGCACTAACGGGCTCGTTCTTTGACCACCAAGAGGGGATCCTCTCAAACACTGCGTGCACTGCAGACTGCAGGTATGCATTCAGGTTTGCAAGGCGTTGAAGGACAAACAGTCGGACAAACATTTTGATCTACCCGAAAATGCCCAGCATTTCCAACCATTGCCACTCCCAGCCTCATCCCTTGCACGTCCACTCTTCGGGGAAGCGGATGTTGGGGATGCCGGCGTATCCTCACAGGTCAGCGCAGCAGCATTGGGTGAGCGCTCTGGCAGCAACAGCCGAAACGGTACCAAAATCTTCCATCCAGAGACCAACAACTAGTTAGTAAGGGGACTCTATTATATATACAGTATATATGCATTGCATCATGGAATCCAACGACCCACTGACCATCACAGACCCCAACAATTCCCAAACTCTTCCAGCCCCGGAGGCCTTGGCTTTGCGACCAAAGATGTTGCGCTTGGTGGACGCCTGCTTCTTTTCCTGGCCGCGGCTCGCGAGCTCGCGTGTCCGGACCTGCGGGGCGACAGAAGTGAACGACAGTTCAGTCGTCGTGCGATGGGTTCGCCTCCAAACCCCAGTTTGGTATCATGTCAGTGTCCATGAAGGTGGACACTCCAGCAGGATGACAGCCAGCTGTACCCGCTGACTACTGAGCCATCACTCTCACTCGCAGCTGGAAACCCCTTCCTTGGTGATCAGGACATGGGGTTGCCGTAGGTTTAAGTTTACAACCACAAAATCAAGCTGCAAGGTCCCTCTTTGTGACGGTGGTGTTCCACGACCTCAACAAACATCCCGTTTCAAGGCTTGGTCCAGTCCTCATGACCCTCCCAGTCCCGCCAGTCCCGGCCCCTGCCAGTCTCTCCAATCCTGCGAGCCCTCGATGGCCACGGCCACCAGCTTCAACAGGACCTCCACCCCGCCGAAGAGCGCCACTGCCGCGGCCCCACGCTCCTCACGACGTCGCATGCAAAAGAATCTGCGGCAGTTCATCATTGGTCAGTGGTTTTAAGTGTGCCAAACTGTATCTGTTTGGCATGCCTGCATGCTGCCACTGGTGTCTTTGGGATCTTTGGGAGCGGCAATTATTCTTAGCTGTTAGCTACAGTAGAGTGTCCCCCCCCCTCCATCTAATATCGTCGAGAAAGGATCACAGGGCGGACCTATACTGCACAGCCCAAATTGAATAACCTATTACTATAAGGCATTGAATTCATACAGTATATTGAATTGAGCCTATACTGTATAGCATATAATGTAGAGCCTATAGCCTATAGTGTTGACTCTCTGTCCCAGCTTTTGGTCTTGAAAAGGACCTGAGGCAGGTCCTGGATGCAGGCACAACATGCACAGTCAGTGCTATGCCAAGCTTCCGTGGCAGTGATGGTTCGCAGTACTTGAGCTGCCTTGGTCGCCACCTTGGAGGGGGTGATTCAGCAAGGTTGATGCCGTCCATTACCCTTTACAATTGTCATGCAATGTCATTGGGTTCCGACAGCCTGCTTACATTAAAGTCGCAAACACAACAGTCCGAACGATAACCTTCCATTGGGTCTTGATTTTACCACGCTTTGGACGGAACAGCATTCTCAAAAACTGAAACCTCTCATTGCCCGACTTTTCAGGTGGACCCTGAGGTGGCGCACCGAAAAAGACACACCGATTCGACTCCTCCCAACCATCGATTCCTGCATTCCATCACGGCACCTGGAAGTTCTGTGAGCCCAGGAGGCTCAGCATCGTCAAAATCCCAAAGGTGCGATCTTCCATGGCCGCCGAGAGCTCCGTTCTCGGTGTCCCGAGTCGGGGAAGGATCGATCCGGTCGGATCCGCTTGGATTGGTGGCGATCCGCGGGCGCGATCCGATCGATTGGGTTTGTCGGGGGGGGATCACTCGGAACACCGTCCCCAGCTGCAAAACACATCAAGGTCGTTTTTGGATGCTGTCCGAAAGGTAGCCTGAAGGGAACGCAAAAAGCACAAAGCTAGCACCAATGCAAATTTCGCATCAAACAGCTCAGAAAGCAACCTCCAGGCTCGATTGTAACCAAGTTCCAAACAAAAACATCAGTCAGTATGACATTTCGACTTTGAGGTCAATTGCCTTCTCGTGGGAATCTGCAAGTAAATTCAATTTGCGACTTCAAAAAGGATGTTCTTTGTACATGTTTTGGGTAGCAAAGCGGCTGCTCAGTCTTGTCTTTGGCCACTAATTCCTGCACAAATCAGAGCACAGCGTCCACATGTCACCACCAAACGCAAACACAATCACATGAGTCACATGACCTGATATGCTTTGTCAACTGTCAACTTCGGTCCTCCTGGTTTTTGCTTTCATGTCTGCCGGTTCCTTCCTCCTTCTTGACCTTCGAGTAGAACCCCCAGTCAAGGTCAACTGAGCAAAATTATTTCAACTGCGATATCTGTCATGAAGCAGTTGGAACATACAGTAACATGCACATTGACATGCAAGTAAATGGATTGGTAGAGGGGCAAATGAATAAACTTAGCCATACAATATGTATTGTCTTGACATGTCTTGCCCAGCCCTTGTCAGTATTCATCCACCTACAAAAGATTGCGTACAACCCTGCATATGCTGCAAAAACATGACAGTATCTAGCCTCCACCTTGCTGCACAACTGTGTGTGCCACGCACCCCTACAACCAATTGGAATCTGGACCTTCAGTCAAATGGTACCACAAGTTTGGGTGCAGTATATGTTATGAGCTTTCTTTCTTCTGTTCATATACCTGGGGGCACCCCGGAATTCCAAAAAATGTGGAGTGGCAAGTGCTCGTTTTGACAAACCAAATTTGCGTGGTTTGTTTCAACCATCAAGTCCAAAAACCTAACAGAAGTGCAAAACACAGCAAGCCCTTTTGCACGTTAGTTATGTTTCTTGTCATTTCTTGTCCTGAGTTGAGAAATACCTCGCTGGGCAGAACACAATTAGGATCAAATGGGGCTGGTGAGATCCGAACAATGAGTAAACACTCAAGCGAGCTCACGATGCCATTGCTGTGTTCGTGGTAGGTAGACATCCTTGCGATGCGCTTACCTGTCGGTGTTCGTGTAACGAGTCAACCCCATGCCTTCTCTGGTTTCTCCAGTCTTCCCTGAGTTCGTGCACCAACAAGGCTGTCTCAGTCTCTCGGTGGGGGGCCCTTTTGTGGGAAAACTCGTGGCTTTTTCAACTCCATTCCATTCAAAGCCTCTAATTACTTGCTTGCTTGCTTAGTCGGTGTTCGACGCATTGCAATCATTTGCTGTCTTGAAGCAAACCTGCTGAACACCTCAGAACGATATCTCAGATCTCTCCTTCTCTAAAGGCTTCCCTTAAAGGCCGTTCGTTCACTACTTTTGGTTTTCCTGGGGTCAGGAGTCAGGGCCCCAGTGAAAGCCTCTGGAAAGACTTCACCTCCGCTGTGCTGGTCTCACCCACGGAGCGGCCGAGATGCCAAATCCGGGACATCCACCAATTGGCCCCGCTCGATGCAGAAGCCTCGGAAGGGCCCCCTGCGGGAGATGTTGGAGGGACCCCCTCACAGTGTGTCCCACCTTTTGGGCTGAGAAGGATCCTATCAGTCAGATCACCGAAAACGACACTAGTAGGACTATGTACGACCATGCTTGCCGAAGCACCTGACCGTAAAAAAGAATGAGCAAAGTGAACCCAATCTGTGCAAACATGGTCAATATATAGGAGAATGCTCACAATTTGGTCTTGGCCTTTATCGTTTTTTCGACTCATCGAGTATCATCAACTGGAAAAAACAAACAAACTTGACGACTAGCTATCCATAACTCATCAAACCCTGATCTTGTTGTTTCACGTTCTGTCAAAACATCTAACATTGCCCACAGTCCGCAGTTCCTTTGAAGTCTAACTGCTTGATTTCCCCAGAGCTCTCTGAGGCCGCCAGACGTGCTTCGCCAGTGGTGAGGCCCAGCACGGGCCGCTCAGAAACGGAGGCTTCGGTGCTCTGCAAGTCCTTGGAGTCACCTGTAGCATTTGGCACCCTGCAAGTAGCAAGCATCAAATCCATCATCCAAATCCATTTGTTGGCAAGTAGCAGGATGTAGCAGGCAAGTAGGCCGTGGTGCAAGGGAGAAAAAAAGCAAAGCCTATCAGAACGTTGCCATTTTACTGGCTTTTTGGGAGCTTTGACCTCACAATGTTAACACATTTATGAAGGAACATGAAGGATTTTCTTGTTTGGCTTTGGGAGTCTCGATGATTTGAGCACTGGGATGCACTAGAGGTGGTGGAGAGGGGAGAATTTAACGAATGGGTGAGCCAACAATGAGCCAGCATTGCAAAATAGGTTTTTTGGGAGTTAGGGATTGGGGAGCGGTTGCAATTCACAATATCGCAGGATTTTGACAATTTGGCTGCAGAAGGTGAGCCAAACTATGCTGAACTAATTGGAGGGGTTCTGGCACCCAAACTTGGACAATTGGCCAAAAGGTTGTTTGAAAGGCGATTAGTGTTGCAGAAAAAAGTTGGGCCAAAAACAATCGGAGGCTCAAAAGCAAGATTCTTAGCCTCGGCCAAAGCAAGAAGCCAAGTAAACATATACTTGTTCTCTTGCAGCTATCACAAACGCCAAACTAAACTGCAATACCTACAAACTGTTACGCACCACAGCGGCTCGGCAGCACCCCCCCTCTCTCTCTGTCGCTCCCCCTCCTCCTTAGTTGGAGAGAGTTCTCATCATTTAACGCCGCCAGGCTGCGCTGCAAATGCTTCACGGCCCGGAAGAAGAAATCCTAAGGCAAACGAAATTGAATATCAAGGGTAAGCTTACAAGACACGGACCAATTCATGTGACTACAAGGGATTGAGCACACCAACCAAACTGTCGTGTGACACTTCCACAGTTGTTGATGACACTTTCGCAAGCGTTGAAGACTAGCTCATTCGGAGTTGCGTTGGCCACCCCCCCCCCCAAAAAAAAACATAAACGATCAAGTCAAAGCCAAAACGAAGACAACACTGTTGATGTCGGCTATCATTCTACAATATTTTACAGTTCTTGAGGGGAGGGAGCATGGGGGAACGGGATTATAGCTGCATATAATTGTGTTTATGCGTTCTTAGATAGAAGTATATTACGTGCGCAAGTGTGTGTGCGTGTTTACATGCGTATAGTGTTGCACAAGTTGAGAAATTGATAAGTTTTCTCCCAAGAATTTCAGAGAAGACTGCGCAAGCGAGGCCTGGACTAAGAACTTCCGAACAGCTTTGGATGGAAGCTACGCGCTGTTGGCTCTGTACAAATAGTTCCTTGAAATGCATTGCAGGACTTCTCGCAAAGAACCAACTGCGCAACTGTACGTGGTGCATGAAACCTTACTAAGTCTTTCATGATTTGCTGCATCCTGCAATCCATTCCCATGAATCAGCGTAGGGCATAGGCGCTACACTGTCCATACTATGGGAAAAGCAGTCGCATGGCTCACTGTGCGATGCCTTTGTTGATCCATCACCGCATTGCGGGCGTGTTGGCAGGTCCTTCCTTGATCGCAGAAAGCAACGGGGTTCCACACCACAGGACGGTAAAGGCCCAAAGCGCCATTGATGCAGCGAATGGCCCTGCGATGTTCACTGCAATGATATAATGATATAGAACACTGCAGCTGTGAAGAGCTGCATCCTGGACTCCTTGTGGTCCATCATTCCTAGTGAAATGACATCCGTCCCAGCACCACATGAAGGCGAACGCCACCAGTGCCAAAGAGGCGCACATGGTTCCAATGACCTGAACCCCAAACATGAAGAGGAGCGGAGCAACAACGAGCTACATCCGCTGCTGCTTGAGCCCCATTCCAGGTGACTCGCCATAGAGCCAACACACCATGAAGCCGAACACCAAAAGTGCAGGAACAGCGGCCAGCCCCGTGGAGAGGATGAAAATCAGCACTGCAACAAGCATCTTCGGGTCCTGTCCATGCGGACAGCTGAAACGGCCCTGGGATTCGTCCAACTTGAGCCCAAAACGACTGTTTCACCGAACATGTGTGCTGCAAACGGCTTGGCACCAACATCACCGTGCTCCAAAAGCCTCCGCAAACGCTATGGTAGGGGATATGCCCCGGGCGGTTGTGTGCAGGTTCCAGTTGAAAGTCTGCAAATATTTGCCTCATGCAGCATCCACCCTGACGATGGCTCGAACCTGGACCCTCCCAGCAGCGCGTACCCACCCTGGTGCTGGGAAGGTGCACACAAATCATGCCCCGTGATCCATGTGTTCCACCCCTCAAAGCAACACCCAAATAAATGGATTGGGCTCCTTCTCGTCAGGTTGAACACTTCATCTTTGACCCAATGCCATCATCATGTTCATAGGCTAGCACACCAAAAATTGAAGGGCAATTGACCCTTCCAACTTGGTAATTACAAAAAGAATCACGAAGACCTTGTAGGTTCTCTTGTAGGAGACCGCCTGTCGAAACCTCTCTCTTGACCCCTCTCTAATTCAGTGGCTATCTCTGCCATGAGGCCATGAGGAAACCATTGGACTCCTATCTCTGCCAGGTCTGACTCCAGCACTCCACTCATCCGCTAAACGCTCCCATCAGCCCAAGCATCCCAAACATGCCGTGGCATCTTGGGCCGCTTCCGACTTCGACCCATGCGGATGCCGGCAGCCAATGAGGAGGAGACCTGGTCGCCGCAAGCAGCCTCCCTCCGCGAGGCCATGGATACCTTTTAAGCCTTTGTATAATACTAGCCAATATCATTATAAATATAAATATATTACATCATATTACATCATTATATCAGTATTATATCCTTGATACTGCCAAGAACGAGAGGCCTTTTGGTTCTGGAACCTCGTCGTAAACTTTGTGCTGTGTAACATATGCAGCGGTATAATAAGTGCCGTCTAGATCTGTCTAGTCTAGTTGTAGTTAAATATAGCACCGGATTTAAAATATGCAACATCATCATTCAAATGATGGCCGGTTAGGAACACCAATCTGCTCAGGGTGCGAAGCATGGGCAAAAATGCACCACCTTGACTTAGAACGTGTACACTTTTTCAATCAAATTTCACGGCTGTTCAGCAGGCACACGCATTTTGGTGGAACCTGCAGCGCTGCAGCGCATATTGCAAGTAGAAAGCTGACACCTTTTCGGGGATTCTTTTCGGGGGGCCAAAGCACCACCTTCGACTGGAAGAGCTTTTGATCCTGAAGGGTCGAACGATGTGTCCTCTCCTCAAAAATCTGCCCTGGCCCTGCCTTGAAGAAGAAATCCTTCCGGTTCGTTCCTTGGACTGATTCAGTGATTGTATCTGCTTATCAATTCTCTCATGATTGAGCTCCAAGTCGGACCAACTAGTAGTGGCTGTGATTGTTGGATCTCATTGGTCCGAAGACTGTCAGGACTCTTTCATACTCTTTCCAAAAGTCTATATTCACTTCCTCCGTCCGTCCCCTTGTGCAGTCAAGCAGCCGAGGCCCACCTCTGGCAAACCCATCTTTAGGGTGTGGAGGAAACGAAGTTTCTTCTTCACCTCCTTTGGGAGCTTGTTGTCCTGGAGACAATCTGCATCAACAGCCACTGGATAGTTAAAACAACCATACCGGACCATACCTGGGATTCTTGTATTGGGCTAGAAGGTACCAACCAAAACTTGATGCTGTCATTTTGCAATGAAGGGTTAATCAATTCAATACGTGTGGCATCATGCCACGTTCCCTCTGGTCTGTTGTAAGGCCTTTTGAAGCTCTTGCATCAGCTGTCCAGTGTCCATCCTCCGCCCAGGTTGTCGTGTCGTTACTTTCAGCTCCTCTTCTTTTGCGATTGCAGCTGGCCACATGGCCCCCTGACCCTCCACATCGACAGAACTAAGCCTCGGACCCCCACACGGCGTACTGGCAGCACAGGGACTCCCCACTGCCAGGCCTGGACCGTGCTGCCATTGGTTGAATAGGACATCTGCAACACCACGGATCTGGGATGATCTGGGAAGTTCACAACATCTTACCAAGTCAAGTGCTACAAGTAGTACCTCCAAAAAAATGAGGATGCTCCTGTCCTACCGACATCTCTCCGGCATCCTCCCAAGTCCAGCGGAGGTCACTGGTCACAACGATGGACATGGACAAAGTGAACTGGGTTGTAGGACTTTATCCAGTAACTCCATGCTGAGTTCACCTACCACTGGGTTGTTACCCAGTGAACTGGGTGACAGCAGGACTCAGGACCTTCAAATTCAAACAAAACGTAATCTTTGTTGAGCTCTGGGTGAGTGGTGTGGCTGCAAATGAGGCCCACCTTTCTCAATGGAATGCTGCGGATGTGACAGACTTGACATGACCATGTAACGCGCAAATAACCATCACCAACCTGCGAGTGGCTTTGTCAAAGCCCAGTTCCAGTGCACCCCCAGGAGCCAGCGAGTCACACTGGGACCAAAGTTGGTTGATGCGATCAGTGGTTTTGGCTGTCCGTAAAGCAATGAGATCACAAAGAACTACTTCCCAACGTTAGAATGCTCAGTCCATCCCACATGCTGAGCACAAGGCCCAGATGCAATCCTGCAAAACCGCAGCATTCTCCAAAGAGTCCTGGCCATGCAACAGGAAACGAAAGTTGGCGCCTCAAGAAGGACAGTGCGCTCTATATATAACATTAAATATGTCGTAATATTTACTGTAACATATGTGCCGATATCGCAGTAAAATTATAGTATTGTACATATACGCACAAGCATCAAAGAGTACTTCGTAATTAGTCAGAAATGGATTGGTTTGAATTGGCTGATCATGTCTTTTTTGTGCCCCGTATAAGATGCCCCATCTTCTCCTGACTGGTGATCACCAGGAAGACTCGTGAAGTCCGGATCAGCTCCTGCAGTCACAGTAATGACCGCCGAAACCCCACCGCCAAAGGCTTTTAGAGCCGTCTTATATAAGTCCTCCAGATTAAACTTGCATGATTCAGTGTGCTTTCGTGGGAAGGGGCTCGGCAAGGACTTCAAGAACAACGAGTTCACGTTTACCTGATCTTCCCTGAGTGATTAGTATGATCATGACGTGAGCATGCTGAATCCTAAAGGTTGAAACAGCTTGGCCGTTTACCCACCACATCCCACCACAAAGTTCTGCTTGTTCACTCACCGACTCCTCGCGATCTTGCAGCCACCTGTGGAGTGTGAAGCAGGGTAATTAGTTGACAAAATCATCCGCTCTAGGGGCCATCTGTTGCCTGGAAGGACTACAATGGTAAGACTTCCCTAGGGAGCAGTAGGCGCCGAGTCACTGAGGCAAAGAGACCTCTTGCTCTTCCACAGGTACGGCAGTCTCCTCCACTGGTCCACCTCACGGGCTGCTTTGCATGGCTTGCGTCTACAAAAGTATATGAGACCTCATGCACGAGTTAGTCAGGGACTTTCCACCGCCACAAAGCTCCACGAGTTAGTCAGTTGGTTGATCCTGCAGTCGAAGCCCCCCCGCTGTCTCTGTGCAAAACGCATTTGGCTCCAAACTTTCATGATCAAGTGACCTTGTTGGCCTTCTTCTGGTACAAGTCTGACTATATCTATCAATCTCCCGCTGACTGATCAAAAGCTTCACCTCTAGCTAAATGTTCACCCGCAAAGCACTGCAGTTGGTGAGATGCAACAAAAGTCAAAGTGAAAGGACTCAAGCTAGTCAACTACAGTAGGACATGCAAAATGCTTCTCATAAGCACAGAACAAATTAGGTGGCAAAGAGCACCGGATGGTGCAACCCTGGAAGCTGACAAACGAGAAAACCTCTGCGCTGTAGCTATGATCTGCCCTCCATCTGTTCCCTGCCTGTGTCCATGTCCTGAACGGGAGAACAGGGCAGGACTGGTCAGACCGAAGGTTTAGAGCAATGAATGCGGCCCTTCTGATCACAGGAAGAACAGAGACTTAGGCTGTTGCGAACGTATTTTCAATCAATGTATTTGGGCGAAACTGGGAACAAACTCAACTTGTTTTCGTTGTTGTGTTCGGGTGTTTGAACTAATAATGACCGTACTGCCGTACTATCAAAATATCAAGGAGTCCCGATGTGCCCATTAGTGTCTACCACATTTATTAGACCAAGAAGCACAAAGGCGACGTCTGACTCCTATAATGAGACCCTCCTTCTTCCAACCTCTCAGTGTTCACTTCTTCCTCCCAGCCTCCTCCAGGCCATCTCACCATATACTCACCATATCTCACCTCTCCCCCTCCAACGACTTCCTCTCCGAGCTACGCCCGTGCGCTGCGAGGCCACGCTGCTCATCGACGCAATGGACCGGCGGATGGAGCCGCGGATGGAGCCGCGGATGGAGCCGCGCATCGATCCGCGGATCGATCCGCGGAGCGAGCTCCGGGAGTTCTGGGCGCGGATGGTTTGAATGGCCACCGCTACTAGGGTGGAGGCCATCGCTCTTGGATCAACTTGGATGAGTCAAGGTTTGGAAGCAGCTGAAAATCAGGGTCCAGAAGAAAATTAACATAGTTTGGGGTCATTTATTTCGAGTTTTATGAATAACTGGGAGATCTACACTACTGTGGAAAAGAAGACATGGAAGTGGCGAGATACGCGTGTTTGTAGAGGAATATGGTCAATGTCATCCAATGGGGCCATTTTCCACATGATTATGTCCTGGAGTGTCTTTGCTTGATCCCCGAACATGACAAAGAGAGGGTGCGAGGATTTAGGTGTTTCTTTGGCCAAATGTGGCCAATGGTGAAGTTCTTTCAACACGGCCAATTCATTCCAATCTTTTTGGCTTGGTACACACGTGACACAGACCTTGCGAGATTGCATCTATCATATGCTCAGAAATGCTCAGCATATACAGTTGTGTCTTCACTGGAAGAAAAAAATATCGAGGTTGTATCTGATATGATTATTGATATGCACATTTAGACAAAAGCACATCATGTACAGTAATCACAACCACGCTGACGTTCCTGGAGTTGAGGCTGAACAACATAACAAAGCGGTCTATCCTTGATGATCTTCGTTACGGCAGAGCACTGGTCCCAACAAAACGTTTCACAAGCAAGGACTCCTCTGCCGCATTGCTGTGAAACAGGGGCTTGACAGGGGAACACCTCTCCCAGCTTCACACGTGGAACATACCAGCCAAGCATCCTGTGGCTCCTGCGGTTCCTGTGGCTTCTTCTCCAAAGACTTCCGAGCCTAAACAAGGTTGTGCCCAGGTGCCAAGGCCCTAAAGCCCCCTGCAAACCGTCAAATGTGACGGTACAGGGATGTTCCATCAAGGTTGAGATGTGTGTTGGTCCTTGACCTTGAGATATTGCCTCATCAGGCCTCCTGATCTTCTCTAAACTGGAGGTGGCGCAAACCATTGATTAATGACACCAGCTGCCGGGCAAACGACTTGCGACATGGCAAGAAGCCATTAGCAGCAAACAACTTCAGACGAGTGACAGCTTCATTGGGCAATTGCGCATACGCCTTATCATTGACCACCCGTGCGCCGTGCGCCGGCAAAGTTCGGTGATCCGCTGTCCAACAAACTGATCACGTTGAACGACGAACATCTCAAGAATCCCAACGAAGGTCAGCATAACGGTGGTCCACCCAATGAGCATGATTTAGCACATCTTAGCAGTGTTCTTTGCTATCCTGGAAGTGTCACCACGTCAAGTAACCACCAATAACCAACTGTCCATTCTGGTGCTCTTCGAACCTGGAGTTCAAAGCGACATGGCCATGCTTCACTGCAGCTGAAGTGGCAGACAAAGAACGCATATCGCCTGATCTCGGCGGATCCGTGCCGACGCAAGCTGGCCGTGCCAGCCACCTCCCCCGCCGCCGATGTCTGCCCAAGCAAACAGTCCCTGAACAAACGTCCAAATACCAAACATCTACCAGGCATTACCAGGCCATGCCTATTGCAAACCAAACCTCTACAGGGCTGATCGTCCCCGGCATGTCTTGACTGTTCAATTGTTTGCCAAGGGGCAAAAGAGACGCAGCCACCGCGCCAAATCTCGGTCGGCCTCCTGAAAACTCCTGAGTTTCGAAGTTTTGACGCGAGAGTTTGGCGAGATGGGCGGATTCAATCCAATACACTCTTAGAAAATGGCCCATTCCAAGGAAAAACGACATGATATGACACAACAAGTTGTACATCAAACAACATCAAACAAGTCTAGACTGTACACTGTATCTCTCTTCAAGGGACCCACTGTGGGCGACTCGCTCACAAACAGCCTTGAGCAAAGGCCTGCACTGCGTCAAATCCCAGGCCCAACTTTCCCGAAGGCCCTGCCACTTTCAAATCTCAAGGGGACCAACTCGCTCGCTGGAAAGACACAACAGTTGTCCTTTAAATTGGTGGTTGTGACCAACAGTACGACTGAAGGTTGTGACCCTACCCGAAAATACCGTACGACAGGTACAATCCGATGTACTCAAGACGTCTTCTCTCCCACTTGATTCTTTGGACCATACCCCTTTTTCATTTGTTACCTTAAATCTCCTTGATTGATTCGCATAGCGGCACATGACTTTGCGGGTGGCGTATGCTTAAAAATCTTAGACAACCGCAACCTTTGCAGGCGTGCTCGGTCCAATCTTATCCCACCAAACACCTCTGAACTCTCCCCGCTTTCGGCGAGCACCCTGAATGCCCTCAGACGCGCAATTCTGACAATACATGACAATACCAGGCTTGTGCCTAAGCCCCTCCAAAGAAAAAAAAACAAACAGCACCAAAAGGCAACAATAAAATGTATTGACGACCAGTTCACCCAGGTGACTTCTTGCAAGAAAAGGGGAACCTTATGTCCCTCCAATGTGAAGTAACTGGGACAAGTGGCACAAAAATGTCGCGCTGCTTGGCGGCAGAGCTCTTCCGATAGACCAAGCGGAGCAAGGCTTGTTGAACCTGAGCTGATAGCCGACCTAGCTCAAGAAGCACAATTCTCGGTTGACCCAGTTGACCCCGACGAACCACCACCACCACCTGCTGCTACTACTGCTACTACTATGATTACTCCTACTGCCACTACCACTACCAAAGTCAATCAGGTCAACTGGATCAAGTGGGTCCAACCGGATCAACTGAGCTCAACCGGGTCAAGTGGGATCGGAAAGAGACGGTTACTTACACCGCTTACAATCAAAAGCCCGCCCACCACCGCCACCGCTACTACTACCACTGCTGCTACTGCTACGACAACAACAACAACAACTACTACTACTACTACTACTGCTGCTGCTGCTGCTGCTGCACCACCACTACCGCTACCGCTACCACTACCACACTCTGGGTTGAACCGGGTCAACCGGGACAGCACATTTACCGACCCCCCTACGCAAGCGTATATGTAATATACACACAGGATCAACTTTTGAAACCATCTGTTCGAAACATCAGGAGGAATCTTAGCGAACCCAGACCGCCACTATCCTGGCTACGTCAAACGCAACCTCCATTTGCTCTTTGGACTTGGGTGGCAGCGGCCTATGGAACCCTGTGCCACAAAGAACTGTTGTTCATTCGCACCTTGAGCTTGAGTGCTTAGGATGGATGAGCCTCAGCGGCATGCTAATGTGAACCACCGAGACTGCAGGACTCTGAATTCCAACTTGAGCAATGGACCCTGCATGATAAGCAGGTTTCAAAGGGGTCTTATGAGCTCATACAGTACAGTGCAAAAGCAGTGAGGGTTACCATTTCCAAAGTGCAAATCTTCCACCATGCTGCTGTAGATACTGCCGCCATAATATGACAGGTCGTCGATACTGCCTACAACAATGCCCCTTCCCCACTTCACCTACCTTCTGCCCTCCAAGGGGCTCGCACATAACAGCCAAAAAGACCTTCCCCCAGGTGTCGCTTCCGGCGCCAGCGCTTGGGCTTGCGGAGGCAGGGCAGCCAGCGGCTCCAGAACTGCAACAGGCAGCTTCTGCATCCCAGGTGGATGAGGATAGAATCTGGTTGACCTCTCCCCATTAAAAATGGTAACTCATATCATCAGTACCCTCTGGTCATAAGGAACGAGAAAAGGCTAAGACCCTCAGCTTCGTTGAGCCAGGTGCTGTGGGTTGCAGGATGGTACAGGATAAGGGACTGGCGATGTACCTTGACCATTTCATGGCATTTCCATGACTATGTGGGCCAATTCAGGTGCCGCTTGATCCTGCTAGGTGGCCACCTTTTGATTGACTTTGAAAAGCATGCGACAATAACTATATATATATATAGCCTATATAAGGTGATGATGGTCAGCAGAGTGCTGGTTCAACACATGTGCTCCAGCATTACCGACGTGGTCTGAAGTAGGACATCTGGGTTGGTCGTCATTCCATTTTGCTACAAATCAGAACCATTCAGAACCTATTCTTGGAAGACAACATCCGATGATGCCCACACTGGAAATTCGGTGCTCTTCCTCTTGGCCCCAATGGCTTTCAGGATTTCTTCCATCAAACTCAAGAAAATGCTTTTGTTCTTGAACTCTCAGACTTCGGAAACGGTCTCCGCAGCTCTGATCCTGCTGGCATCTGCTCAAAGGCACTGCATCCTCTGGCTCATACCACCTCGGAGGAGTGAGTTGATGGGGTCTTGATCAATTAGATCCTCTAGTGATCTATTGAGGCGACAATTAGATCCTATTGTGCTCCTTTGCACCTTTATCATCCTTTATCTATATAATGATATCAAATTACACCGATTAAAATATATTGTATTCCCGGCATTGCCGCGGCAAGTGGGGCAAATGGATAATGACTATTATACATACTGTATCTATGTAATGTATGCAATGTATTAATGGATGCATGTATGTATGTATGCATGTATGTATGTATGTATGTACCTGCGCCATGTCTCGGGTCAGTGCCGTCACACTGGCTGCGTTTTGACCGATCTTATCTTTCACACGGACGGGCGGTTCTCCATTGGTCATCGCCATCCGCCCAAAAAAGAACTGTAGAAAGTTGGTACGGTGGACCCTAGCGTCACAAATACTCAAAAGGGAAGGCAAAATTGGTTCATCATGCTTGTTCAGCACGTACACGTCAGAATCATGTATCATGTTCTATCAACTCGTTTTGACCTGTTGCACAAACATTTTGTTGTTCGCCGTTACTTGTACATGTTTAAATCCTTGACAAGCATCCTGCCTCTGAACTGAGGGTTTAGTTACATGGCAAGTTAAGTAGGCAAACAATTTCCAGCGACATCTTCATGCGTGCCATGTTCAAGGTGCCACTGGACTGGAAGTAAATTCCAATGCATCCGAAGCACGGAGGTCGAGCGTACAAGCGGATGTCCCGATCATCTTCACGACCTTGTCAGCACCATGCGACTTGCTGAGCTCCATAAAAGGCTTTTCGCGTTGGGCTTTTCAAAATGTCAACACACCCGGCCCCATTGCCTCCATCTGTATTAATAGTTACACCAATACACCCAGGAACTGTCTGTTTTGCTCATCACCTGGCAGCTTCTCCACCAATCTGTTTTGCCATCTTTCACCTTAAGGCTCATATATCATACACCTACAGTCTACAGTAATTAAACCCTTTTTAGACCAACCGTCCGCAAGCTAACACCGAGAATCTTTCGGATCTTGCTGCTGTGCTCTTCACATGTCACAACCCAGGCTTGAGACCACCCGGCCCACATAGCACGGACGCCCTCGCCCGCGCTCCCGCCACACCAAGCGACTCCCTGCGAGCGAGTCCTGCACCACGGAGGCCAAGCGGGGATCCACCTCCTCACCGTCCTGGTCAGAACAAGAAGCTAGTAGTAACTTAAGAAGCTATTAGTAACAAGTGCATCGCTACTAGGAACATGAAGCGTAAAGAAACCGTCCTGCGAGGACCGTCCTCAATGCGTCCGTTCGGTGCTTTCGCGTCGGAGAGGCCAAAAAAAAGAGAGGTCGGTGTTCCCCCCCCGAAAGGACCGGTGGATTTGGATGGATTTGGTATGATGGGGTATGGGCTTCGAAACATGATCCTAAAAATCACACCAACTCTGCGGCTGACGGAGAATTTTGCTGGATGATCATGACGAGACATGTTCTGTGCCTGGAGGCCATGGCAGGGAGAAAATGGGGAATAGAAGGTGAAGGACTTAATGCCCCTCCAATTATCAAAAGTATGGACTCCTGGAAAATAGAAAAAGGCGATTCCTTCTCCAAAGAGTCCTTTGTGCACTTCACGGTGTTGTGGTCTGGTCCTTGTGCACTACATCCCTTGCATGCTCCACGTCACTCATGGACTGTACCGGCCTTTAGGCCTGTGATGTCAAAGGCTTCGAGCTTCAGATCCTGTCCCGCCTCATTCTCGTCTCATTGCATGCCCCCCGTGGAGGAGGCAAAACAAAGGACGCATGGTGGTTGGGGCAGACGGGCAGAAGTCTTTCCCATGGGCGGCCCAAGATGGCCCAAGTAAAGCATAGTAACATAGTAAAAAGCTATATTGAATTTGAATTTGAACAATTGTCTAGTCTAGTAAAGCACGGAGGGAAGGACCTCAAGCGTCTTGAGCAACCGCTTGTGAAGGTGCTGGAATGCGGAGATGGTTGCTGCCCAGCGACTTGCCCGATGGGACTTTTAAAAAACCTGCAAGCATATAGTTTCAACGTTGCAACAATCATGTGGCCCACGATACAGTCTGCCACCGTCCAAGAATCACCCTAAGATTCAGTGCCAATGGAGGATGACAAAGCGACCATAACGACCGTCCCTCTCAAAAGGCCGGCGATAGTTAAGTGGCAGGCCTAAAAGCATTTTGTCAAGTGCCAAGGGGCAGCCAAGCGGAAACCCTTCAAGAACCTCGGCGCTGTGTGCATTCCTAGTTGTTCGATCAAGTGGCCAAATACAGTCAAGCACGGACATTTGATCATCCAAAATCCAAAAGTCCAAATTCCTATTTAAGTTGCACATCAGCCTGCATGTAATTTATGATGCGATGTTGCATTAGAAAGTACTACAGTATATGAACCATTCCTAGTTCACAATGGATGCCGGATGCCAATCATACAAGCGTATATGATACGTTTCAAGGACTCATTGGCTCATCGTATGGGAAGCACTGTCATTCCCATCTGCCAGTGGGTCCTTCTGTCCAGCACATTGTGTAAACAAATGAATTTGCACATGGAACTTGCCTGAGTGGGCCTAAATTCCCACGCCTCAATTCCCCTTGACCATTGTCTGCTGCAAATGGGAGAGCTCGGGAGAACATTACGTAGAACGAACATTGCGCATGTAAGATCACACAGACTCGTTAAAGGCGTTCGGTGTACGCTTAGGAACCTTTTCGGTGTACGTTTAGGAACCTTTCGGGACCTTCATGATTTCGTTCCCTGTCGCCACACCAACACGGCCCCCCTGTCGCCACTCTCCCATGGACCTCCCCCAAAACCGGGTCGAGCGTCTCCCCGACTGTCTTCCGCGCCACCACGCCGCCGCCACGCTGCAGGGACTCCTTGAGTGCCTCAATCTCATCGTTCTTCACCACCTGACACCATGGAGTATGCTACAGTAGCTGATGCTAGGTGGCATTGTCAAGAAGAAGCAATCCAGGCTGTTGTGCATTTCGGGATGTTTCTCAGTGGAAGTGACTAATCGAAAACGGCATCCTGGCAGGTCGTTGATTGAACATTAAAATTGCCTCATTTGGTCAGAAACAGAAAGGTCTAGTCTTTTGATGTCTTTTGTTCCCTCATGATCCCTCATGTCAAGCGATGTCAAGCGTGTATTTGTTTAATACACTGAGTGGGTGAGACTGTCACATGCCGACATCCAAACGCAAAGGAGTCGCCACATCGGCCAGCAGGGAAGAGTTGCTGCGGCCCGCGCACGGCCGCCTTCGTGGACGGTTCGCCCAGCGTGGGGAGTCCTGGAGCGGAAGCGGGGGTTCAGCGGGTGGACTGTTCGGCAGTCCAAATGCAAGAAGTGAGAATCCACCAGGTTTCACCAGCATGATGCCAGTGAGAATCCTGGGTGTAACTAAAATGTAACCTGACATGCCACGAATTTCCAGTGGCCTTGCGTGATGCTTCGTCTAGACATTTGCCAAGATCAAAGGCTCTATCTTGTTCCCCCTTCGGTAGAGCCAGTTAGAAAAGGACAGACTGATGCTAATCAACTTCTCCACATGATCATCATCCTAGCCAGAATCCTCTACAAGCCAATGCCACACAGCAACAAAATGGTTGCTTGGGCGGGTTTAGTCGGCGTGTGGTATGCAGTATGCAGCGTCCATGTCAAACGCTTGCTACTATAGGCCTTCTTCCCCTTCACCGTGTCATACCGTGTCTTATGTGCCAACAGGTTGAACCTCCTGCATCTCACGCACTGCTAACGCTGCTGAAATGGTAGCAGCGAGAGAGCTGGAGGAACAAGTCCTGCCAACTTACAACATAGTAACTATTAATTAGGTGAAAACATATTCCACCCACCCACTCATCCGACAAACTTCCATCGACCGCCTCGTGCACGGAGTTCCGCCCTCGAGCCGACTGCCGCCGGCCTGGGGATCTGGGTCTGATGTCTAAAGACTTGAAGGTAATCTTGAAAAAATGACATGATCAAAACAAACTTTAAGTATTCCTTCAAGTTGACGGATGACAAATCTATGGTCATCCATCGATGGATCACACATCCGAGATTTTGACCGTCAAGTATTTGACAAACCTTGTAATATCTTGGGATGTCTCTTTGTCCTGTTTTGTTCTCCATCATGAATCCGGAGAGAGGGGGTTCGCCAAGCATGGAGCAGTAAGTGGGAGTGGCGAGAGCTCTGTTGCTGGGACAACATCCTTCGCAAAAATGGTCAACAGGGCAGTCGCACCAAAGGTTGTTCATGGATTAGATTCTTAGATGACAGTGGTTCAAGCGGGGGGTCGTTTCATCACAACTCCCTTCACCAATGCAACTCTCAAAATTCCTTCTTGACCGACAACGGGCTAGTACATGAAAGCCCCTTTTGTAGGAAAGGCCCCCCATGCCCCCATGTTCAAAGAAAAGCACACTTTGACATTGGTTTCAGTTGACTCAGTTCCCAGGTGGCAGGAAGGTGGAGAACCGCAAGGTGAAAAGGTCAGCGAGAACAATATGGTTTAACCTTGTTTTCATTTGCACTCGAAAACACCCGAACACTCAGCGCGGCTGCAAGTCTGCGGTGGGAAAAGGTTTAGGGGTCTATCATGCAAGAACCATGGAAACATATGGAAACAAACAAGGAAAGATTGGAATCACAGCGTGATCAAAAGTTGAAGCAGGTACACACTGAGACGTCTCTCAGTGCTTCCCATCTCGCTGCCTAGCTTTGTTAGACCAGGTCAGCAGCAAGATACCAGGGGAGGACCCTTAGAGACAGGGTTTGACACACACATGGCCGTTTTTTCGGCGCATATGTGTGTTCAGGTTCCCTCGATGGCTTTGATTTTCCGCAGAAAACGCTAGCACTCTGTGGCGTTGTGTCCCTTTAGGACATAGAGTCTCACTAGTTCGTCGGCCGCTCCTGAAAATTGAACAAGGTGTGAAACTTGGTTGATCTGAGCAAAATTGGACCCTCGTGGAGTGCATGATGCGTACTTGCTTGCATGATGGCAAGCTGCAAAGATGGAACTTGAAGGCAGTAAGTCGATCCCAAACACTTGCAATCAGCTCAAGTTGAAGGTTGTACCGTGAAGCCCGGCGGCGTAGAAGCAGTTAATTCAGTAGTGAAACCAAGTCTGTTAAGAAAACCCAAGGAAAGGTGGAAGGGGAGAAATCTGTGACACGATTACCGGCATGAATTCAGCGCCCCAGTGACGGGGATCACACCCAGCACCCAAATGGGACGACTGAGCGGTTCACACTCTGACATTGGTTTTCAGTTAACTCAGTTCCCAGGTGGAAGGAAGGTGGAGAACCGCAAGGTGAAAAGGTCAGCGAGAACAGTATGGTTTAACCTTGTTTTCATTTGCACTCGAAAACACTCGAACACTCAGCGCGGCTGCAAGTCTGCTGCAAGTCTGCGGTGGGAAGGGGTCTATCATGCAAGAACCATGGAAACAAACAAGGAAAGATTGGAGTCACAGCGTGATCATAAGTTGAAGCAGGTACACACTGAGACGTCTCTCAGTGCTTCCCATCTCGCTGCCTAGCTTTGTTAGACCAGGTCAGCAGCAAGATGCCTGGTCCCCCTGTTGGAGAAAAACCAAAACGGAGGGGGAGGACCCTTAGAGACAGGGCTTGACACACACACACACACCATGCGATCACAAAAAAAGGGCAAACTGGGCAAACCTCGCCAAATTATTTGGTTTTCGCATAGAACATCTGTCAAGTGCAAGTTCACACCGACCACATCGCATGCCTCGTGGACTGGCACCACGTGGACTGTCGCCGCGTGGGCTGTCGCCACGTGGGCTGTCGCGTGGACTTTGTGCTGGGCTTGATCCGCGCGGACTCCGGGGCGACGCACCCCGGGGAGAGGTCATGCCTGAGGCAAGCAAACAAGATGGCTGATTGATGAATGACACAACAAGGTGTCTATAGTGCAGGGTCATCCCCCCCCATTTTTCCCCTAGGGAGCACCAATCAAATGGTTGGCTATATAAATGGTTCTAAATGCTTTGAACACATAGGGGCTCAAACCCAACGTCCCTGAAAATCCCAAAGCTGCACTGAAGTACTGACACCTGAGCGACACGATGAGGGCTTGAGGTCGACTTGAGGACTGAGGACTCACAAAGTTTCAACTGAAACTAGTGCAACCGATTTCGCATACAATTGGTCTTCGAGCCTGCTGCCCTTTGCCGAATGGGTTCGCTCCATCAACGCACCAAAGCCGCGTCATAGACGACAGCCACTTGCCATCAGCGCTTTGGTGAAGCTGGTTGGGGGGCCGTGCTTCATTCCAATGTCGCAAGTGGTGAAGATCTGTCCAATTCCGCCCCTAGACTCGGTTCCGCAGCTCTGACAAACAGCCTGAAATTCTGAAATCAGCAAACAATGTAACAATTAACCAAAAAAGAGTCAATCTGTTTCTCCTAATGACCTCAATATATTGACACTACAGCCTGAAGCCCAGCGATTACGGGAACCCAGCATGCATAGCAGCCCTTAGCATAGCAAATGGATCCAAAAGGATTATGGGTAGTCATCACAGCATTCAACCATGTAACAATGCCTTGAATCTTGTTGAATCTCCTTGCAGAAATTGTGCAACCACATATATATATAGATATCCTAGCACTGATCCTAGCAACTTGATTTTGATTTGATTAAAGGGGGGTCCATGCCGTGCTCAGGTCTGCCTCCCCATCCTCCTCCCAGGTCTGTGTCTTTTGCAAAACAGCGCCATGCCGCAACTTCGCCGTGTCACCAGCCTGCACACCTAGAAGCCCTTGATGACTCTGATTTTCCAAGCAAACCCCAAACACAGTATGCAGCATGCACATTGTCATATTGTTGCACCTCCTGTTCAGACTGACTTGGACGATCTTGGACGTATAATGACATATAGGAAGTGTAGTGTGTAATTACATTGCCTGTGAAAATGGACCATATTGAAGAAGACTCAGCTTGTTCACGCATCTGCCAGGCAACTCAGAGTGCATGGGCCATAACTTCTTGGCGGGCCTGTGCATGCATATACATGCACAATGACCAGAAAATCGCTGTGCAAGCTGGCTGGGAGGAACCGCGGCATACCTCTAGTTTCAATTCGAGGCCTCCACTGATGGAAAGGCCTGCTATGCCACCACACCACAGCATCATGACCAGGGAGTTACTGCCTCTCACGCAGGCTGGGACTGAAACCCAAATTGCATGATGTGTACCACAACTGTTGGCAATGCTGGAAATACGCTTCTGCTCGAGCATGCGGTCAGGATGAAGACCAGCTTGAGATTGGTATGGCCCCGTCATCATCAGCCAGCGGGGTGGCAAACAATGACAAGCTGTTTTCACCAGAGTATTAGTTACAACTCACTATACCACTGTTGGTGGAAGCACAATCTGACCATTGACAATTTGCGCAATTTACTTCTGGCGCGGCAACCAAAGAGGGCTCACGGCCCTCTCTGCAAACGTCATATGTTGTCAATCAGCCTGAGCGTGATTGATTACAACATTTCCACTGCAAACTGGAGGGAGCCATTCGGTAATTCTCAGCATGTTTCTGCATGCAAATGTAAACTTACACCAATCCGAATCAAAATAGAACATATCCACTTCAAGACTCACAAACTTTGTCTCCGGGACCCCTATTGTTTTTCAAATGAGCCGATTGAAGCCCGTGCGTCGAAGCAGTGCCCTTGACTATAAGATATATATATATATATGTATATACACAAATGTGTGTGTGCGTGTGACGTGACGTGTGTGAAATCCCGTTCACATTCAAACGTTCTATCTTGGGGGATCGCATGGATGTCATGGATTCACTGCTTGGTCCACCTCTTTCAAAGTCACTCCATGGAGCACGCTCCCTGGGTCTCCTCGCACACGCACGCTCCCTCCTCGCGGCGGGCGCCGGCCACGCCGCTCAAGTCTCTGAGGCCCAAAAGCACCTGCGGATGGGTAGAGGGTTCCAAAACTGACGGAGGCGGATGCGTGGTAGATATTAGTTACAGTAGATGGATTGAGGACACGGTTCAAACAAATCAGACCAATCTCTATTGGGGGCCCGTTCCCTCATTCCCTACTGAGCAGCGCGGAATGACCTGTATTTCTGTTCTGGTACAGTGCCCCGCAGGCTGCTTGCCCTGGAAGAACTCTGTTATTAAGTGTTTCAGGATGCACCTGGGATCCAGGGAAAAACAAGGATTGGATCTTTCATGCTGTAGCTTTGTGGGCTTCCACTCTACACTCTGGCAAGGCCGCCGTGGTGGAAAAAAACTCAGTCCGGAAACCCTCTAAGCAACCTCACGGACAGTGCCTGGACCCACTCTTGTGCCACCAGTACTCCTTGTTGCTCTTCTGGTCCCGGAATTTGGACCAGTCATCTGGGCAGGGGACCCGGAAGGGAGTCGACAGTGAGGGACATGTACGGGAAAACCCAAAAAATCATCCATGGACGGGAAGAATGCCGGTTGGACGCCGAAACACGGAGTTTCTTTTTGGTGCCTCACCTGACTCACTACCACAAATTTGGCATGCCAGAACCCAAAAACAAACTGTCTTGTAGGACAACGCTGTAACTGTGAGGGAGTGTTATCAAAACGCGAGCTTATGTGCGTTTCGAACATCGAGGTGTTGGAGCATCTCAATCAGGAAGAGAAGATGCACCAACTCAAAGAAGTGCAAATGAAGGCCACTGGAGCAAAAGCACACTGGAAACACCGCGGAAGTTGAGTTGATTAAGAAAAGCCACAAATTCCTCACAACTTGTTGACAGTCCATGAACTAAACGTTTCCAGCCAAGAATTGATGGCTGACGACTATCTAATCCACACATACTAGCAAACTACTGAGCTTAAGCTTTCTGAAGGATGAACATGACTGAACGGCTGGGGATCAGCTGGCTGAGGGATCAGCCCGACTCGCTTTCAAGAAAGTACTCCTCGGTCTGCTCACGCCACCACCTGAAGTGCACAAGTGAACATGTGAGACACAATGGGTATTGCTGAGCTTTATGCTATATTATATATATATATATTGTATCCGCAATAATCCATATATCCGCAGAATCCTGGAACCCGCAAAAAATGTATATATATATATGTGTGTGTATAATATCTTGGTGCAGTAGGTCTTTGCGGATGGCTGACAGCGGTTAAGCAGCTGTTCCCGCAGCTCTTACAGGATGCATCACTAGTAGCTAGCTTGTCTTCAAGCTCAAAGCGCTGTTTGTGATGCTGGCCAGCAGTGCAAATCTCTGAGTTTGAAGACCAGAACTCCTCGCTGCCCTCCTCGACACGATATCCTTGGAATCAATGACGGTTCAGGTCTCCAAGACTGCTGAAGTCATCGGTGACTGGCAGTGACTGATATCTACAGTACAGGGAAAGGCTTGAATTGGCAAACAGGACCATCTGCTAGGCGTAGATGGTTTTGAGATGTTTTGAGCATCCCACTGCTTGGTCATGCTTGGTCTAGGGGATGTGGATGGATGTGGTAGCATTTCAATGCATTCATGGGGTCAAACGGTCAAATGATGTGTCTCGGGGGGTTGCAAACTCCTCTGACACTAATGATGGCCACCAACAGGGGCTGCTCACTCCCCTCAAGGAAGCCGTCCAAAGGAAGTGAATGCTGATGAGCAGCGTGTCCAGCCATCCTCCCAAAGATCTTGAGTCTCCTCAGCCAGGTTCAGAATCATTTGCTGGGAGGAAGAAGCACAACGGTTTGCCACAACGAATGCCTCCTAACAGAAAATGTTCCTTCCCAAGCACCTTTGGCCTTTGGCCCACTTGGTCACCAATGGGTTGGTACTTGAAGGGGATCCTGGGTTGCCATATTTCATTTCTACTCAAAGGCCTTCACTATAGTTTTTGTACGGGCGTGGGAGGAGTAGGCAACTAAAAGAAGGTGAAGCACGGGTACGAACAGAAGCACCAATTGGACATGCATGTTAATGTAGTTGGTGTGCATGTTGTCAAGTTTGTTTAGTGTCCACATCAGTAAATGTGGCGCCTCAATACATGTATATATTATATATATACCTATACTGTAAACTTAAACCACCCTCTAAAAATTAGCGAATACAGGGGGAGGGTAGGTTTCCTGACAGGGAAATGAAAGGGGATTGGTATTGTGGAGAAACGTTTCCTGAAATGAAGATACAAAAGGATTACTGTAGCATTGGGAAGTGGGGAGCGAGACTTTCTGGGAATCAAGATGAGAGGGGATTAGTATTGGGGAGTTCGATGCTTCTGAGATGGAGATGACAGGGGGGTTGATATTGCGGTACCCTTAGGGAAATAAACATGAAACCACCGACTTGTGTTGGCGTTCTTTCACGATGCCTTGCAAAATCCTATGGAAAATGGAAAGCCATCAATAATGACTAGGAAATGATCAAATCCTAATGAGACAGCAATGAAAATTCATCATGTGCACCGGACCCGCTGCATCAGCAAACGCACAATAAAGATTTGGTAAACAAACAAGTTTCAGTATATAGGCAGATAATTAAAGATAATTACTCCCCGGAAAACTAACATAGCACTCAAAATCCAAAAAGTGCTATTTAAACGTGGGTATGCTCACCGTTCATGTTTGTTAACATGGAACCTGAGAAGAGATTCATGTTTGGCCTCCACAGGTGCCACGTTAGCGTTTTTGCAAAATCTGAAAAGTGCTTTGTTTGTTTGTTCTTGCACAAAAATGAGACGGTGGTCCTGTTATTTCTGGGGAAGTCCCTGGTTCAACAGGGTCTAGCGCAAGTTGGATCCTGGGTGCCTGCTTTTCAGTTTTTTTCCTCCAGATCTCATTAACATGGCAGCTGGTATAGACCCTCCAAATCGTTTCTGCAGCTATTTAAACGTGTTCAAACAAATAAATATTTAAATATTTTTTTTTGAACACGTTAGTTTTCCACGGTGTATATACTGCGACCAAAACAAAAATACGTTTCCAAAAACAACTGCATGGGGAAAATGATGGAACATCTTTACAGCTTTATATAGCTTTACTTGGTGTCAGGTTGCTACTCCCAAAATGGACTTGTTTAGGTTTGTTTAAGTTTCTTTTTGAGGAATTGCTTATGGTGCCTGATGACATAAGGCGCCATAACATTCTGTGCGATCACACTGCAGGCCCCTTCTCACAGGGATCCTCAACCTCCGCTTCCAGCTTGGCTGACTCATCCTCGGGCGGAGTAGCAGTCTCCTGAGTGGCGGTGCAACCCGAACGAATGAGCCCTAGTGATGGACAAAATGTATGACCTGCACTGACATGGCAGTGGATGGCTTGGCCCGTGGCAAGACCTGGTCCTCTACAAAAAGGGCTGTCTCCACGTCCATGTTATAAAACATCAATCAAAGTCATCAAAGCAATATTGTTGTTTATATTTATAGCTATTTATATTTATATATAATATATATAGTTATTTATAGATTTTGAAAAGCATCCCTGCAGATCTCAAGCCCAAACGAACGTGTGGTGCATGTCGTCTGCGTATGTTCAAAGACCAATCGCCGAATGTGTGTAGAAGGTGAAGCGATGGAGGAACGGCAGCAAACAAGTTCTGCAAAGCCTCTAGCTGCTCAACATTGCGAAAACACCGATTTTCCGCCCCTCTCCCTCCTCTCTCTCTGATGCCCCTCACATGGACATCAATACCCCCTTGGCTGAGCGGTTCCCTTGATGGTCGACCGTCGCAGCTCTTCCAGGCCTGTGTGGTCGAGGCAGCTTGCTCACTGGTTGCCTGTGGGCTTTGCACCTCGTCCTCAGCGAACGGCGAAAAAGAAAGGCGCCGCTGCAACAACGCGTGAGGCCCTTGGAGCTTTCCCCCTACTCATAAACCTACATGGGGGACCCAAACGAACAAACTATATAATATAGTTAGAGCATGTTAGAGCATTTTAGAGCTTTCCCCTATTCATGACCTGTACTACTTACTTACTGTACCACAACGGCTAGACTACCACAACCGCCAAAAAACTACGAAGATCGCTGGCTGCATGCCAATAGCCCTTTAACATCTCATGAATGAAGTTCCAAACTCATGCATGCACATCAGCGCCCTCTCTTGAGGGGTTGCTCCGCGGCTACCCTTTTCCGTACATAAGCTCCCTGATGAAAAGGCCCACTCAGCGATCCTTCTGCCTCTCTCTCTCTCTCGCTGTGTTGACTTGTCAATAAGTCCTTGAAGTATCACAAACTTTGAGCATCAGGCTTCAGGATCTGCAGCTTCGAGCGAGATTGCCTTCGGTTGGCCCTGACGAGCGGGCTTCTTTGTTGGCCAATATTCCGCGGGCCTTGAAACTCGCAACATCTCACATAATATTGCAAGCCTAATCCAAAATGTCAGCTCATAATTCATTGCTTGGTGAACCTCATTGGTTTCTCTATGTTTTCATTGCTCACCTTCGGGGGGTCCTCTTGGCAAACAGTCCGCCTTTCACCAAACCGTCACCTAATTTGCTTTTGGTCCGCTATTTACTCCAACGCATGTTCACTGAGTGACTCAGGAGGGTTCATTTCACGATACAAGCTGCCGGGACGTCACGATACTGCTGGTTGACCCCATCGTCCTCCTATAAGGTCAGAATGGGGCAACGATGACCAGCCTTGGTTTGATCTACGAAGATTTGGAACTTCACAGCATCATTCACCTGGCAGGCTAGGCATGTGGCTTTGCCCCAAAGATCGGGGACAAACTTGGCAGCTTCGACTGTTAAGCTTTGAAACGGCCGTGGTGCTGTCATTGTGTGAATGTTGTGAAATATGCTACAAATATAACATAATATAACCATACTGCAACATCTATGAAGCCTGTTGCTGGTGGGTGTGACCATCTTCTCCTTTGACATCTCATAACTACCATACCTTGAAGCCATTCAGCTGCTTGTGGTGCAGGAAAACATCCCGGTTGAAGCGTGCAAACCTAGACAGCGACCCAGCAAAGCAGTTCGTGAACGTGATGACGGGGTAGCTAGATCTACCGGGTTTCTCCCACTTGTCCACAAGGCTCAATGGGAGGAACACATAGTTATTTTTTGCTGCTTTGTGAGGGCTTATGCCGCTTTGCATAATATGCATCGATGAATGATCTTGATCTGTGGAATGTTGTCAAAGACCTTCAGCCTCGGTCTGTCAAAGGGATGCAAACTAGGGTTTCCACGTTTCTTTGCAGCTGATGAAGCCGTAGCCGGTGTCTTCGTGGAAGGACTTGATGACCCCCCCGGTACCTGAAGGCGTTGGCTTCAGGCGCTTCGGCCGACCAGTTCTTGGATCAATGAAGGGAGCAACTCATCACGGATCTCCAAGCAGGGCATGACATCTGATTCAATGATATTCAAGGGAGGGCCCATTGTTGTGGACAATTTGTGCACACAACATCGTGCATTGAATGCATTGAACCATTGAACTACACTCGAGGTCTTTGTCTCATGCTCGAAATAATGTGCGCATGGGTCCGAAGAAGTATATTTGTTCGAACCAAGACACCTTCCAGCTACAGTGGACAGTGGGGGTGATGTCTGGGAAATGGACGTTGTATGATGTTGTGGTTTTGGAAAAAAAACCTGGCAAAACGGGTATCAAGCAGCAATGTTCACATAGCAACAAAAACCCACAGCCAAGGGAGCACACTAGTATTCACTCCCAATTATATATAGTTTTTTTGGTGGGTTCTTAGGTCGGGAGTAGCCGTTTGTCCACTTTCCGCCGTAAACGCATGGTTTGGACACGCATGGGCCGCCATACAACTATTGTTTGACTTCCCATCTTTTGGCACGTGGTTGTTTTTCAACATGTTCATTGTCCATAAAGTGGGGTGTCAGTGTCATATGTACATATACATAAATTCATACACGCACAAACACCTACAAGTACAAACACTTACACGTACAAATGCACATGCATACATGCGAATAATGCATAACGTGAAATATCTACGGTAGACACGTGACACGTCTAGCTATTTTCTGGATCCTACATTCCACACCAACATTTCCAGTAATCTTGGATGTTGGGTCCAAACATTATAAAATCTCGAGGTATTCCTCTTCATCCATTTGCACCAGCCACCATCACAATGTTTGCTTGCAAGAGGTATGACACCAACGCAACATATCAAATTTCACTAGTCCAACTCTAAACCTGTCAGTGTTCTCAAAATCGATTTTTTGCAGCTCGTCTCTTCTACGTTATGGTTATAGTCATTATCTTGAAAGAATCTTTTGACATCATCCATGGGAATGGTGTTGTCTCTCTTTTTGCATCTGCAAACGAAACTCCTCTCCTAAAACCACTTCTATCAATCAAGTGCATCAGTTTGTGTTACTGTGTGTTTTGACCTCATTGAGATTTGCCGAGTAGTCGCAACCTACACCCTATTTTAAAAAAAAGACAAGACAAATATCTAACAGTTGGGTGTTAAAATCCGCCTACCAGGCACTGGCACCATCGCGAGTTGCCATGCCTTTGCCACACAAAGCAGTCTTCAAGAGCGCGTACCAACACAGCAATACGTCGGCACAGCACATATCATGCGCCCAAATATTTGCCACTACAAGCAAGAACCAGCAAACAACGCTCATGATGGGCTGATCGTTCTGATGAATGCCTGAAAGGCATGGCAGCGCAATGGCTTAACTAAGCTAGCACGCGGAAAGAGCGAAACACGTGCATTACATTGCATACATTACATGCATGCATACATTACAGCACATTGCGATCATTGCGTGACACGCATGACATTGCATGACATGACACAACATAAGATTGCATTACATTACATCAGTACACTCATCATTACATATGTTTATGTATGCAACTATTTGAGTCAATAGCCGGCTAGCGCGATGGGTTGGGCACTTGAACTCCTCGCCCTTGGGCAACGGCTTTGGAACGGGCTCTGGCGGCCTTGCGATGAGAGATCAGATTCGAGTTAGGGACTTCTATGCACATGCTAAATTTGCATAGGAGTCCCTAACCCACATGGCAGAGGCCAGTAGGGATTCCTAATGATGCCACAATTCTTCCACAAAACTTTCAAACGCTTGCACGTGCCACATGGAAAGACTGGGAACTTAGCCGAAAGTAGCTAAAGGTGGTGAATCTATTATTGAACGTCTCGCGACGGTAAAAGCGATTAAAAACGCCGTCCCACCACACGCAAAACCACGCGAAACCAGCGCCACTCCCAGCGGCCTCTCCGGAGCCCAGGTGATTCGCACCACCTTTGCCTCGTGCCGGTCATCATGCTGCGTGATGCGTGGTCTGAACATCTCAAGCAATCTGTCTGTGGTCTGCGTGCCATATGTAGCTATCAGGTGGTATTGTAAAGATCACCGCACGGCTTGTATGTGAATCCAAGTGCAATCTGTCGCCATAGGCCCCTTCAAGGCCAGTACATGGTGGATCCTTGGAAGCTGATACATATCCGAAACGCCATTGATCCCATTCCCATCATTGTCAGAGAAGAATGACATCAAGCGGGGTCCAATATTGCAATTTTTGACTTACACCCCTTTTCTATCCTTTTCTCAACTTCAAGTTTTCGGGATTGAGACTCTTCTTGGAAAGCCACCCAGAATCAAATCAAAAGGAAAACGTCCCTGTTCACAGCTGCCCCCCATCCCCACCAAACAAAACAATGAGGGCGCACCTCATAAAGGGAAACTCATCGTCCAAACCTCTCCTATATTGCTTCTTCGCTCCCACGTCAGTTTGGACAGTTCAGTCTGTTCTCACTTCCCACAGTCTGTTCAGGTCGGCACCTGGGGTCGACCGCTGCGGTCCAAATTGCACCAAAAGGTGCACTTCGACCCCACGCGCACCTTCTCCGACACCTCCGCTGCAGCGGTCGGCCGCCCGCGAAGGCGTCGACGACTCCGTGCCGTCTACGAGGCGTCCGGTCGCCTTCTCGGCGTCCACGTCGTAGACTTCACTGAGCTGAAAGTGGACGTCACACCTGCGGTCTGGGGCTTTTGAGGGTCGATGGCTGGGAGGGAGAAATGTGCCAATCAATGTGGGATGTGACAACCTGGTGGCAACCCCGACCTCATGAATCTTGGAGACCTCAAGATCCTCAAGTAGATGTCTCCACACTTCACGTCAGATTGGCAATGGTGCGAGTCAACCCGACCTCCTGGTTTCTACAGATTTGATGGATGTCCCATTGATGATGTTCCTGACCAACTGACTTCAGAAGCTTCAGATTTGGCCACCACGCTTCAAATCAAATTTTTATCCGGCCTCATGAGTTCCCAAACCTTTGGCACCGTGATGAAGCCATAGCCTTCGCAGCTGGATGGCAGCATTTGTGGCAGCGCTCGCTCTGTTCCAAATAATGTCTCGGACTTTCCAATGAATTTTACCACATACCCTGTCAATGGCTCGATGTTTCCATAGTTTTTTCCTTTGAAACGGATTCTCCTCACACGTCTTCTCTTCCTGTCTCCCACAATGCTGGCCGTGGAAAGATGGAACTCCGAGCCGTCAGCGATTCTACGCCAAGTGGGATGTGGTAAACCGACCGGCCTACGGGCCTACAGCAAAACACATGTTGACTGCATCCCAAAAATCACACACCCTACCCCCAAAAAGTTCTATCAATGTGAACTGCTGATCTGCTATTCCTAAAACATGATTGTTCAAGACAAACTGCTCAGGTCCAGGCCTTTGGCGGGGTTGAAGCTCTTGATATCTCCAGTGAACTTCTTACGAACTGCACGCTGCGAGAACATCGCAGGATGGCACAAACTTTTGGAAGGTCGGCATCAGGGTGGATGGGTGAGAGGCACCTCTTGCTTTTAATTACCAATGTTTGGTCAGTGAGAGCTGTGGTTTGATCCCGGTACTAAAATCAAAGCATATGCATGTTCTCCATTTAATCGGAGGAACATCTGCCCTCCTGACTTAGCACCAATCCAGTATGTGGGTGGGTGTGGCTCAAAAAGTAAGACCTAACACACGCAGGTGTTGTTGATGTTCTCTTTGCAAGAAGGTCTAGGGTGGCAATGTATTCGTGAGCCACAGCCATATGTGCGACGGCATTTATTTGGTACTTAGCTCAAATACACTATCTCTTGTGTGGGTGCCCTATCTCGTTTAGACTACTTAAGTAAGAGGTCATGTCACAGTATCTCGTTCAGACTACGTTAGTAGCAAATCAGACTATCTCGTTCAGACTACTTTGGTGACATCAAGCAAAAGTATCTCGTTTATGTGGGGGCCCTATCTCGTTCACAAGCGAATACTGATAGACAAGCAAATAGAGCATGCCGTAGACTACTTTAGTAAAGCCTAAATAAAAGTGGTTGCTCATATAGTAATTTTATATATGCAGTTATATATACACATAATGTGGGGCAGGCCAGGTTTGTATACAGTCATTTCATGACCTTTCCATCCTGGATCCATGTGGCAGGTGTGGCGGGTTCAAGTATATCAAAGTACAGTAGATATGCACGCATCCTTTGCAGTGCAGGGAGGAACTCGTATGCAATTCACCACTAGGCGAACACGCACACATGTACAGTACGAGTAACATGTATCCCGAAAAGACGGGACGGAACCCGGGGGCGCTTGCGCATTTCAGTCTACAACCTCAACCTCTTTTCCGCAAACCTGTCAGCAAGGAAAACAACAGCAAAATTCATGGCCTCCTTGGTCAAAGAGAGAATGAAGCACCACCGCAGGCGGAGGTCTGGACGGGGCCTGGCAAGTTCCAACGTGACGGTTCACCCTGCAACTATTGTAGCATTCCAGTGGCACACAGAAGGGAGGGATGATGGGAATGGAAACGTGGAACACGCCTGTTTGTAAGCTGTATGTAAGGGAACAAGTTTTCCAACAAGCCAAGCCATTATTGAAAACACATTTGTTGGATCCGATAAATTGCCAAATTATTTTGGCCACGTGGTTGCTCCTTGGCCCCCGTCTCTGCATCAACGAGGCCGATCCCGTGTCACAAGAGATACCATGTTCACGTGCTGCTGGGCGCTCCTCATACACTCCCATCCGGTTCTTGAAGAGGGGCACAAGCTCCCAGCTAGCACCCAAAATAGGCTTCGGTCGGCTCACACGGGACTTATTATACTTATTTAGGCTCAAATTATATAGTTGACACAAACTCTTTACAACTATAGCAGAGTATCAAAACGTGTGATTAGGCAAGTTCAATGTGTTCTGCAACTACCTCAGCTACTCTCAAATCACTGCATTTGTACGAACACAAAGGGCGTCCGGTGTCAGCTTCCATACTGACATACTGCTTCACACTACGAAGCTGGTCCTGCCTGTCACTGGTCCCCAGATCCAACAAAGTACGCACTCCCCTGAATAACCCATGGAAGTGGCACCAGCCCAGAACGTGCCGGTCGGCCAGATTCTTCACTGACCTGGAGGTGATTTGAGGATAGTGTGGAGGGACCTGTCTGAGTTTGGGAGTAGATGTCGGTGTCTCTCCATTGAATAGGAGCTTGGCTTGAGGATGCAACTGCAATTTTCACCAGCTTTTGGAAAGATCGATAGTTGCCCCACTGGATAAGTGTGCTTCTCAAATGCTGCCAGGGGCCAATGGGAGACATGATGGAGAATAACAATGGTCAACTCACTACGCACAGTGCGGAGCCAAGGGGGAGCCAAGGCCAAATGAAGAACACAGAAAGCCTAGTCTCTCAAACCTGTGGATGTGGGGTTGCTCCTCGCAGCATATCGATTTGCGCTGAGTTGGGGAGGTGGAAATGCATGACATTATAATGCTTGCCTTGATCTGCACGATTCATCAGCATTGACCACTAGGCTTCCAGCTCCAGGCGTCACATACTCTTCGCTTTTTTGCACAGATTTTTCGAGTTGCAAGAGCACCTTGCTGCCAATCAAGCTCTGAAAAAAAACCATCGCGCAGGGCAGCTCTTCCATAAAAATTGAGCAGCACAAGCTTCAGCTTTTTGGGTGCCTGCGATTCATTGAGCTTTTCGAGCTTGCGTCTAGTGCAGAGAGGCTTTTTGGGGGCGTGTCACCGGCCTATCACGATCACAGTGCTGGATCGAGGCACTCGCCACATCCCGGTCCCCAACAAAAAAAACATTCAACTCTGCAAACACAATATTCATCCGGTGCAACAGTTTCCCTCCTCCGCAGGCACCCTCTATCTGGCACTTGCTGTTGTTCTTTGGGCCGATGATTCTTTCACCGGCCAGCAAGATACCTCACCATGACAAAGCAATGGAGCCTGAGGCAGCCCTAGGCAGTAAGCCCTGAAACAAACCCATTGTTGAAGCGTTGAAATCAAAACCACAGTTTCTGCAAATCACCACTTAAAAGAGCAAGCCGCTTACGCAACGACTCTCTGCTGCAAAGGGTTCGAACCTTTCTGCAATCTACTCAACTTATACTAGACATAGCAAACATACATTCTTCATCATTCTTCTACTCCAGCCTCTCCCCAACCAGGCTCCCAACAGCCGCCCTCCCACGTGGCGACCAAAGGTGGGCTCCGACGCTCCGCTCGGCTTAGATCTCCGCGCCGAAGTCGCCCGCCGCCACGGGGAAGGGCCACTCAGGGCGGTCGCCCATCCAGGATTGGGCGGTGGATTTGGGATATCGGCACCCGGCCTGAGGTCGAGGTCAAACACGCGATGGGTGAAGCAGGATCCTTTGGATTTCCAGGATGGCCGGGTTGATTCGCATCAGATTTGGACTTCTGGTGAATTGTTGATTATGAAATAAGAGCCGTAGATTTGAAGGAGCTGAGACATGGATGATATGTTTTAGTTGCGCCAAGTCACATGCTCGACGATGTGCATGTCCTCAGCGGAAGCATGAGCGAGGAACAGCTAAGGACAGCAGGTTTATGGACCACCGGATAGGGGCAAATAGGAATTGAGCGGTTCCCAATTGTATATCAGATTATCTTATATACTCAACTCCCTGGCCCACAAACCTACACTATAGCAAAATCATGCAAAATCAAAAGCAGCAGTGCTTGAACTGTGACTCGCATGTTGCCCGTTTCTCAGGAAGAGAACCCGAAGAAGCCGTTGCCCAAGTGTTGCAAGGCCTTTGGATGAGAACAAACCAATACTGCCAGACTAATTATGCGGAGATGAAGATGAGTGAGACACCACACAAGGCACAGTCCAAAATGTCACCCCAAACACTCCGAAGCAAAAAACAAGAGCGTTGAGCACCATCTGATCAATCCTCTCAACAAGCTGGTCTGTCTGGTCAGGTGTCCCGACATCACCCTGAATCGCCGAGTTAAGCGTCGTTGGAGCCATAGGGCTCTAAACCCAGGGCGCGGGCGCGCACAAACATCTCCTGCATCATCCATGGCCTGAATCGCCCGGCCAAAGTACTTGGTGGGATGACATGGGGTGAGACCAGGGACACAGTGGATCCCTCCTTGTCCACCACTACTGACAGAAGGAACAAGGAGCTGCTGTAACGCTGTATCTTCTCAATGGGTTTGGTATTGGGAACACCTGATTGCCGGCTGCATGCAGTGTTATATAGATAGTAACTTAATGCAGCATGTGCAAATCATTTCGGACCACCAGAGCTTAGCTCAAATGAAAATACATGAAAATACTGTTTGGCAAGTATCGGAGCTGGTTCTTCCCCAGGCACAAGGCCAAGTGGCTCCACGATAGGCGTTCGAGACAAGAAGTTGATCCCAGTGAAGGTGATCCCATCACGTTCCGAACCTGCCCAAAGTGGGAGCAGGGTGATGGTCCCAAAAAGAAAAGCTGACTCAAAGAGTAGTCTGATGCAGAATCTCGTGCAAGCGGATGTAAGCTGGGTCCAATCAACAGGGCCTGAGGTTGTATTGTACAGGCATGGTTCGGACGAATGCAACCCCTGAGGCCATCCAAGCTGGGCATATTTAGGGTATAGGTATGTTATGATTATTCATGATTGTCATATTGTGATGCTTTCTTTACAGCCAAGCATCTGTCTTCCTGAAACACTTCTCTCAAAAATTCAGGAAGCGAGCCAACTGAGTAGCCGCTACAGTTCTCTGTCCCACTGTGTGGACTTAGAACCCATGCATTCCCTGGTTGAAAAGGCCACGTGCCCCGCGCCCGGGCGGGTGCCTAGGCATTGGAATTGGATGGATCTGGTGTACTCATACCTTAGCAGCAAATGACAAAAGGCATGAGCAGAAGCCTCAGAGTTGGTCCTTTCTTGGTGGAGCTTGTCATGAATTCATCAGCAAATCGTTGCGGGGGGCACCTCATTTGCCCCGGACAAACAATGAATCTCACAACTAAGAGTGCCAAAAGATTTGGAACAAACCTTTCCAGCGTACAGTACCTGGGAGAAAAGGAACTCCACCACCAAGAGGTTGGGAAATGCTCCAAAGGTATGTCGGAAGTGCCAGTGTCAAAAAGGGCCGTCAGTGGAGGCACTAGGCCTCCAAATAATGGTGTAACTACCTGCACTGCAATCTGCATGTGTGTTCAAACCTTCCGTGCTTTTATTCGCCCTTGGTCGTCAGAAGTGCACCAAAGACCACACATTACTACTAATTACTAATTTTCTATTTGGGGCGAAGGACCAGTTCGCTTTCAAATTGTTCTTTGACGAGTCTTTGTATTTCACTCAGGCGCAACAATGATCTTCGGGTAGGCCATAAGCTGCCACTCAGCTACCCTGTCTTTGCCGTAATCTCAGGATCGCTCCAGATTTCCAGCACCATGTTGTCAAACCTAGGGTTTCTGAAGCACAGAAACAGGGCCACACCACCCGAATGAACACAGCCGACGTCAATGTGACTCTGTCTGTGGCATGGGGAGCGCCACATGTCATTACGAGCTGAAACGTCCTTCGAGCTGAAACAAGCATGTGAAGAGTTCGTTGGAGGCCAAAACTCATCAAAGAAACTCTTGGCCGAAGCCCGTCTCCAACATCACACCCGGATTTTGAGGCTTGTAGTACATGGTCATGTTGCAGGTCCACCTTAGCTGTTTGCCAACTTCACAGGTTTATGACTTACCACTGACAGCTCCTAGCGTCTGGCGTGTGGAATGTAAAGTGTCCATTCAATCTAAGCTCTCAGCATGTTCATGCGCCGGTTTCCATTCCTCAGCAAGGCGGCATGTTTTTATCAATTGGGAAAGCCGTTCAACGACCCTGAGGATGAACTATAGGAGCGGGTTCCTGGCCCCGAAATTTCAGGACACATGCAACTGGCTCCAGCGATCCAATGATCACGTGGCGCTGTGTGAATAGATTCCATGAACTCAAGCGAGCTGCACATTGTATCCTGGTAGCCAGGGTCCGTCCACACCCTTCTTCCATGGCCATGGACAGGTGACAGTGAACCTCAGCTGCAAGTTCAAGGATATTTTTGCTCGGGAGTGCATCCGGGCGCTGCAAAGACACAATTGTGGCAAGAAGCATGTCCTCGATCACGTTGCCATGCCGAGTCATGTTGAATTGGGTGCAACCACATCCATTGCATTGAGTAATGTCGTGGAAGGCAAGTTCGTACCAAACACCGACCTGAAAATGGCTCGCAGTGCACGTGCCCACGGCTGAAGTCTCGGACTTTGCTCTCGGCTCCTCTTACAACACCCGTCCTGCTGTGGGGTTGGGGCTAATGCATGCAACGAAATGTTGCCTTGATGTTACACATAGAACATGTCTTGACGCTGAAGGCAAGGCAGGGCACATACTTGTCGACATCGAAGGCAGGCATAGTGGCGCTCTTCACCTCTTCGTACTGAGGGCACTGAAGACTGCCTTTCCTCATGAGCGGCTCGCAAAACCATTCAACACCTATGGCATCTGCCTATTAAGTCTTGTCTTGCGCCACTGCTTATACTGCTTACGCGCCCCTTGCGCGACCACAATGGCAGCTTACGCACGCAATTCTTGCAAGAAGGGGCTTACGAAACACTTATTATGCCAAGGAATTTTGGAGCACCACAGTCACAGCTTGCGCGCGATCTGTTTTCCAGGCAGTGCATGTGCCGCATTTCCAGCAAATATCTGGCAGAAAGGATTGGCACTTGGCAAACACTGGGTCCAACTGATCTGTGCCTTCCGCGTAGCCTGGCAGTGAGCGGCATATGGCGTTCGTTTGGCGTTGCGGTCGTCCAAAGCAAAACCGGAAGACCTAGGGGCTTACGAACGATTAGCATACGCGGCACGTGGCACGCCGATGTCCGGCACCAAAAAGCTGAAATTTACATTCTTCAGTTCCGCACGTCTTCTAAGGATGTTCCAGCAGCCTGTCAGAAACACACCCTGCCTGCATGTTTCAATGTTGCACTGAAGTTGGTCCATGTGCAGATGTGACATGACATTTATATGCTACAACTTGGGCGTGCTTACGCAACTCCTATCTCCCAGAGAAGGCTTACGCAACCTCAGGCACATCAAGGTTTTGCTTCTGACTTAGCGGACCATTCATGTGACAGCCACCACTAATCCAAGGCAGCTCCAACAAGAACAGACTTCCAAATCAGCATTTTCAACCCTCAGGGTACCTCAATCCCCCTTAATTATGTTTCTTAATTTGGATTCTTGTGTCATATTTAAGGGCCGTCCAATAGCTGTATGGAGGATGATTGAAAGCTTCATCACCAACGTCTTGGACTCCTCCATCCTTTCACACAGAGCATCGGCGTCTCAAGCAAATAGTACCAGGGCTGCTGGCCACGAGGATCGATCGGATTGTCCACCAAAGGTGTGCCCTTCCTGGCCAAAAAGACGGGTTAGTCCCGGTGTGCGGATCTATCATGATCTATGCATGTTTCAGGACCTCGTGGATTTGGGTGGATGGTCTTGGTGCATTGTGAGATGTTAGACTACATGTTCTCTAGAGAGCAGCTTCACGGGCCTGTCAACTTCTGTACCAGTGCAGTGCCCAGGCCACCCTCTGTGGCCTCCAAACTGCTCCCAGCTAGCTCAGAACAAACAGAAGAAGCCTGAAACACTTAGAGCAGGTGTTTGCTATGATGCTATAGGGGTCCGTCCATGTGAAGTCCATCTAGAGACCCTGCAACTCCCCAGCCACCCCCAAGAATGCTGCCCCCCCACCAGCCGACAAATGCCACACCTCGACAAGGGCTTCTTCTGCAAGGCAGCAACCTCCAAGGAGCCCACCATGGACTCTGCAAAGCGATCCATCTGCGAGCGATTCACCAAGGGCGAACAGCTCACTGCAGTGATCAACAGGTCACCGTTCACCGTCAAGGAGGAGGCGCTCATCAACGAGCCGCTGATGGCTGCCGAGATGCCAAAGTAGATCTGGCCGCAGAAGGGAAAGAGGAGTGAAGCGCGGACATGCATGGATGGAAAAGGATAAGAGGTGGAGATAGGTGAAGATGAAGAAGGAACATGATACTGAACATGATTTATCAGGGCAACAAACATGAAGATCGTTGGGTTGCGTGAAGTGGGCGATGGTGGAAGTTGCTTCAAGCTTCCCGCGATGTTCCTCCCAAATGCCTCAAGAAAGGAGTCCACCTTTTGGTCATTGAAAGTCCAAAAGTATATCAATCCATCTGAATCACCCGAATTTCATCGATGGCTCAAGCTCTGCCTCCAGCACAGTAAACCATCACCGAGGCGCTTTGTCCAATCTCAACTTCCCATATTGGCCATCTTTGGGCCCCAAGCCATACACTCCAGCATTGGACCTCAGAGGTTTGCCACGCGTCGTGTCCATACCGTGAGGGCTGACGAGGACAATGCCTTTGATGTTGAGGTGGCCAAAAAAGCTCCTCGAACCGTGCGAACCGCCATGACCGGTGCTGTTGCCCTGCTTGCTGCCCAAGTGCACCGTGACCGAGTATGCTCTGCCGATCGTGTTGGGATCGTTCGCTGTCTCTTGGATGATGGTGTCCATCCGGAGTAGTCGGACGCCAATGTCGAAGAGTCTGGTCGATTCAGCCGCGTAGCCTGCGGAGGTGTCATTTCAGCTTGCAGCAACTCGGGGAAAAGACCTTTTTGAGCTAGCTAGCTATTGCTATGAGCCAAAAATGATCGTCTCCTAACCCCTCATGCAGTATCCACATGTGCTCCACTGACGGTCGACGTGAATGTGATGGTTTCATCCGCCAAGCCCGACAATCCTGTAGACCACCCATATTATATGGCTACCAGCCTGTTGCCTCCCAAATACTGTCGGCATTTGGATGCCAATTGAGGAGGCAAAGAATGACTAATTTCAAGCAGAACAACAACAACAACAACAACAACAACAGCACCAGCAGCAGCAGCAGCAGCAACAACAAGGACCACGACAATACAACCACAACAACGACCACGACCACGACCACGACCACGACCACGACCACAACAACAACAACAACAACAACAACCACGACTGGTGGCATGAGAGGCGGATTGTGATTGGCTGGAAGCGGCACACAGTTAAAACATGATCCGGTAGTTGCAACGGTCAGGGAGTCGGCTGCGTGCAAAAGTTCCACAACCGCCGGATATGACAGCCATGCCGAAACTGTGACAATGTGTGAAATACAAAATCAGGACGGTTCTGCTGTTGAACAAGTAAAGAGAATCGATCTGCCTCAACGTGAAAACGCAAACAGGTGTCCCACGTGCGTCGAACGGGAACCGGAGCATCGTGGAGCCTCTGCCCAGCCCGGTCGCCTTTCTCCACCCATTGCGTCACCGCGTGTGCAGAAGCACGAGCCAAGTCCCAGAACGGAACACCTCGGCCATCAGGGCTTTCCAACTTGGACTGATCAAAGACCGCAAGGCGCACAATGCACAGGAGGGGGAGAAGTCAGCAATCACGGCGATCGGGAATCGCATGGAATCACAATAAATATTTGTTGAAACATGTTGCAACAACCACAATCATGCGGGCCTCCGATGCGCGTGCGCAAGGATTCATTGGCATGCTCCCGTGCAAAGGCTTCGCCTGATTTCGGCAACCTCGGGACATGGACCACTTGCCACCGACTGTTGTTGGACATCCTGCAGCAGTTACTGTAGTAGGAGAGGTCTCTCCGCTACGAAACGTGCGGTTGTGCTAGGTGGTTTGGAGCGGCGCAGAGGTTTCCTAGGCAACAGTGCTGTGGCTGGATGTGAGGATGACAGGGACAGGGACTTGCAGAAATGCGATTCACAAAGAATGCTGCCACAGTAGCAAGCGCAAGCTGAAGTCCAGGGCACCTGTGCATCAGCCAAAAGCTAAGTGCCAGGTTGGCCGCAACTCAAACGCACAAAAACGATGACTCAGAGACTCAGAGAGCTAAAATATGCAGCACCGTCCTCTCCTGAGATGAGTGAAACAGCAAACAGCAAACGTCACTGCGCCTCACGTCTTGGGCTTCACGGATGTTCGAAAAACGTCTATAATTACTTGCCGCCACCATCCCCCACCCAGTTCACCAGGACAAGCAGCCTGAGGCGTAGGCCATGGTGTCTTGGGTCCAATCACCGTCTGGAGCAAAACGTCTCATATCAACACCTCATGTCACGACTCATGTCATTGCGATGGCTCATGATGGTGTGGGCACCAACGAAACACCCAACAAAAAGACGAAACACCACTGACACACATCATTGAAATCCCCATCAGCTACACTGAAGTTGGCCCCTAGGAAGGAGGCTAGAGGAAAGCGAAAGGTTCACAGATCCTCACAATTCCCCAACAACATGAGTCAGCTTTACGGCAGTTTGTCTATTACTGCTCAGGCGCCCAGCAGCAAGCGATAGGCTTCATAGGCAAAATCCTAGGTGCGACTGGTGTCGAGAACGTGGCATATAGACAGTATTGAAGTCAATTGAAGGACAAAATCGATAAAGCTCATGACTCTTGAGTGTGGAAGGGGCCACGAAATAGCTCTACACATGGAAAAACCTTGGGGATTGGAGGCTGGCTGGGTAGCCGCATCAGGTTTGTAATTACATGCTCTCAGACTAAACAAGGCTTGTGGTGCTGTGATTCAATTTGTAAACCCACATGGTCCAATGGAGCGTATTGAACAGCACAAAATGACACAAGTACAGGGAAGTGATGTGCACCATATAGCAGACCATCAAGGAGAATGTCCCGGCCTTTTCGCGGCACCGATGTAAAAGGTTCTTAAACTATGAATTGTCCTCCACCGTTCCTCACCTCAGGCTCACGCACCTCGCAAAACGCCGAGCACCAAGGACATTTGTCGCACATGTTCTTTGCAAGCTAGGTTGCAAGGTCATCGTTTGCAACGTCGCTGGCAGCAAGCAAGGCTGCTGTTGCCACTGCCATTGACCTGTCTGTGTTGATCAGTTGTTAAGTTGTTTGCACTTGACCCCTTCCAATCTGGGCGCCGATCGAATTCTAAGGTGCTCATCATCCAAGGCCCTGGCATTGTGACATTGTTGTCACGGCATCGCTGGAGCAAGATGGACACTTTGTCTTTTGGAAGGGAGCAGAAGCTAACCAGGTTCTGTCCTCAGGCCGAGCTGAGAAAACCCGGCGTGTAAGAAAGAAAACTCGGCTGCGAAAACAAAGAGCATCAAAGACCCCTAAACCGATGCCGCAGCTTCACCATGTTTCACCACTGTAATTATCATTACTAGCACCACCACTATCCAGCCAGTATCTACTCCTGCTCCTATTGTTGGCCACTACTGCATATCGTCTCCCACCACAACCGAAAAGCCAACATCAGCCAAGCAACTGCGTGCTGCCCAAAAATCGCTCTCCGGTGACAAGGCCTCCAGTCGGGGCAGAGCCCCGGTGGGAGGCCACGAAGTGGGCTCTGTCCGAAGGTCTGACATGTACGGCCAGAGGGCCGAGCCTCTCAATCAAGTTGTTCTATTTGTATAGTATATATATATATTCTATATGTCGGTTTACAGTGTATATATATATATATATGTAGCAATGTAGCACGTATGTATCAAGAACGGATCGGGGTGCAATGGCAGCACCATACTTAACTGGGCAAAGGGTGTGTCAAAGGATCAATCCAACTCGCCCTGCGGCATCTAAGGAAAACTTGGCTCACCATTCTGTCTCAATGAGACCACTAGACTCACTATAGACATAAAGCTTCGCAAATCCAACTGGCCCATCGCCCATCTCGCCTCTGATAATAGAAGCTTCGCATTTCCAGTGGCAGGGGCTGTGGGCACCGTCCCTGGCCGATCCTTGCGCAACGTGGTGCCCAGAAGTTCGGCAGTTTCGAGGCCTCTCGACGACTGCGGATGTTTTTCCTTCAGAATCCTGTGAGGCTACAATCAGAAAGAAACAATGTCAAGAGGCCAAAGGTGAGGAAAGACAAGTCAAGTGATGTATTTAGACCCCGGGTCCCAGAATATATACGTTGAACGCCTCTGCGACAATCACGTTGACAAACAAAAGTATGTATGGAGCGGCAAGGCCTGCCCTGTCCAGGTGTAGTCGCCACCAACCTATATGAAAGTTCAACAAGCACACTTGGTCAGGAAAACTAGGGATAAAGCCTTTCACCATGTCTAGGACAGGACCTCCCTGATAGTACGTAGCCTGTTTGCACAAAAACAATCTATCGACTTCCTCTGTCTCTCTCTCTCTCTCTCTCACTCCGCGGTCCTGTGCGACAGGCTGCCTGGGGCTGAGGCCAAAGTTCTTTCGGACCTGAAGCAAAAAGGTGGCAACAAGGATAGGGCAAATTATGGTTGTACTTACTGTCTTCAATGAGCAATGGATCCGCACTGTTGATTGCCTGAATGGCGACAGGTACCCTGCTAACCATGTGCTTTCGTCTTTGTCTTTGTCACCTGAATTCCATCAATATAGATCCTCCTTGGGCTACACCAGGTGGGGTTGGGTCCCCCTAAAGGTGGATAAATTGTGAGGGTACCGAACGTGCCACAAAACCGATTTTCTTCAAGCTTGGGCTCAAAAGTTGATAAAATGACGTTGGGTACCTGGATAAATGTGGGGGGGACCCAACATAGGCTCTGGCTAAAAAAGTTCCCAACCCTGCCTGGCAATTTATTAAAAACATCTCAAGATTCAAATCCGCTCCCTCAAGAGTCCAGTCACTCCACTCGTGAGATTTGTGCAGCCATGCATTTGTCAAGCAAAGAGCATAGGTTGCAGCCTTTGCTGGGTAGGTGGTGTGTGTGGGTTGTGTGGTGGCTCAAATGACTGGCTTGCAAGACCTTACAAAGCAATGCTCACGCAAATGCCAAGGCAATGTGGATTTCATCTGCGCAGCACATTCTCTGGCAATCTTGCGTTTTCTTTGTTGTGTGGTGGTGGAACGTGGCTTTCTTTTTCTAAAATGGTTGGGTTCCAAGGTATCAGAGAGCAATACAGTGGAACATTTGCAGGGGGGTGGATTTCATATACACAAAACACAACATATACACACCCACCTACCAAATACCCTGGGGCTAAAATGGGTTGGCATGTTTGGCTAAAATCATCGCTCCCCAACCTCCCAACATATTATTCCATCACCATGGTGCGCACCCAGTAGATGGGGGGGTGCCCAACGTTTACATACATCTCCAGCCCCACATACCTCCGACCCAAAAGGTTGATAAAATGCTACTAAATTGGGGCTAAACTTTATCTTTATCAGGGGCTCAAGCCCCAATCCGAGCCAGGGTAGGCCGACGGGGATAATATAGCAACAATTTTTACACAGTACTGTACATCTCCCGGTTAATTGCTCGTCTTACTTGCTGATGCTCTTTGCTTCCCATCGTTTGACTTAAAACCTTGGGTCTACTAAGTCACTCATTCCGCAGTGGACTCGCAAAAAAACATGCAAAAATCGTCGACGTCCTGAATTCCCTCGGTTTCATCTCATTTCCTCATATGCTCCAAACAAACCGCTTCCCACACCCCCAAACGGCAACAAACGGTCGAACGACTGTAGGCTCCGCACGTTCCGCTCCACGGACCGCAAGGCCGAGGGGATCTTCATGAAGGGCACCGCACCGGCCTCCGCCTGGGAGAGCGCCTCAGGTCGAATGGGGGTCGCTGATGGGGTCGCCCTACACGACCGAGGTTGGAAGCGACGGATTTTTCTGGGGGGGAAGGGAGCAACCTCGATTCCAACATGGATATATATATATATATATATATACCCGTGACAGTAGTTCTCAAGTGCCCTTCGTGTTGACAAAGTGTGGCACCTATGCAAAGCAATCAATGGAGTACAGCTGAAGTTGATCAGTTATACAGATTGCGAAAGAATAGAAGTCTAGTTTAAGCCTTGATTTACTTGAAGGGCAGGTTGGACCAAAGGAATGCATACATCACACATGAGTCACATGAATAGATAATCAATGTTGAACGTTTTCGATTACTGTATTTTTTTTTGTCCGACTTCCTTGGGTCTTTGGACCTGTCTGAGGGCCTGCAGTGTATTGGAACTAAAACCATCTATATATATATATAAAACCTAGAAGCTGCTCCAAAACATTTGATACCTGATGCATCTGCTTCTGCCCGTTCAAGCACCATTTCATATGAACATGACTTTAGCCCAATCATCATCAAATTGAAGATGATTATAAGAAAACTAAACATAAGAACACATCTTCTCTCCCGCCATTGCACAATGCGTTGAAGGCGCGTATCCAGCAAGCTTCTGAACATCCAAGTCATCTTTTAAGAACACATCCTGCGGGAAACATTTCTCCAACCCTCCGATATCATGGGGAGCCAGAAGGCTTGGACCCTCTCCCCACACATAGCTGACACAGCTCCAGGGTTGTTCAGTGACTCTGGCCAGCATCTCGACGTCCTTCTAGACCAACAAACCAACCCGTGGTGTGGGCGGGTGTTGAGGGGCTTCCTGCTTGGCTTCCTGGGTTCCTTCCACTTTTCATGAACTCGCTGAAACGCACATACTTCCAAGTTTATCGGCTCTTCTCGTGGTTTCCCATGTCCCATGAGATCAGTCTAATGCCTAGTTGAACGGCAACGCCATGTCCTCCAGTGAAGCCGGTAACTCTGCTGGCTCTGGATCGGCCACATCACCTGACCGTCGCTCAACGGAAGATGGCCGCCCCTCATCGATTGCTATACAGTAATGCAGTCAGAGTGCTCAGTTGTCGGGGTGCCGAATGAGACAGTGTTTTGTGCAGTCATCTTCCACCCTGAGCTTGGAGCATCAAAGTGCGAGAAGCTTTGCTAATAGGATATGCTAGGAACCCTAGCCTGCAACGCCCTGGAACAGACTGGACCTCTCGGTTCGGATGTGCTGTTACGCAGTGAGCACGATACAGGGAAACTGAAGTATACACAGGGTAGCCAGGTCTGTAAAAAGCACAAGGAACAGCCATGTTGAGGTGAGGCGAGGCTAGGCTAGGACAGGCGGAGGAGGTGAACAGGCACGTCGAAAGAACAGGGCGAAAGGAACCTCTTGCACAATCACAAACAACTATGATGAAACATGTGCTGAATCTAATATCAGCCAATAGTCAATACATCTCAATACTCAATACTGCTCTTTACCACCACGCCGTCTTGAAGCAAGCACAGCACTTGGAGCTGATGCCACATCACCAAAATGATTGTCTCAAATAAGTTCCAGTGAGAGTGGCCAGCCCATGCCAGCCCCTAGCTTGCCCCTTCCGCCCATGAAGTCTATTTGTTACCGGTCTCAAGTTTTTGGAGCACCCGGCCTTCCTCCTGCAGGTTGGAGAGGATGTCGTGCCTCATCCACACGTGAATCCACGGGCAATTTTCGGGGCACCGACAACAAACAATATGGACTCTTGGGCCTCCTGGGCCTTTGGAGAGCACGTAACTACGTGCACGTCGGGTGGGCTCTTCCAGCGAAAGAGCTGTTGTGGCGATGCTACAAGCAGCCGAATAACTCGCGGATGGCTTCAATCCAAGCAGAGTCGATTGATCATACACAACTACAGCCTGATAATTATCGATGCGCTTTCATGATTATAGTTATTCAGTTATTCATTGAGATGTGCGTGTCACATGTAGCGCTTTGGGGGCTGCTGCTTTGGCGCATTCTTCTCGCCACCATCCCACAGGGTCGCAGCAAAATGTCTGAACTAAAGACGTCTACGAGCACAGGCCTTGAGAAAGCGGTTGTGCCAGCTCGTCCATCCTCTTCCTGTGGCTGCAACATAGCCGTCAGTCTGATATGATCTGGTCCGATTCGGCTGCTTCCAACCCAAAACGTCGTCCGCACGCCCGGATGCTTGCAAGGCCCCCAGTTCCAGGTGACCCTTGACCTGCTTCTGGATTGTAAGAATACCACCAATTGTGGTCGACAAAGCGGCCGTAACGATCGCGTTGTCTCATGTCGACAAACTCTGGCTGTGTCACAGCACAATGACCAGTCCCACCACGTCCAGCCCCTCTCTTCACAAATCCAGAGCCTAGTGGGGGTGTGCCTCCGGCAGGTGCCCCAGAGACGAGGTGCAGCTGAAATGACTCTTCGAGTACATTTGCAGCGTAAAGGTTCAAGTTGGGGACACTGTGGACCGTGCCAACACAGCGGCTTCTGTTGTCACAAGCCAGGAAGAAGTCTGGTTGGTGAGAGCAATCAAACTCCGGCAAGTTCGGTGAAAAGTACTTTCCCGTGCAGGGGCGTCTTGATGATGTGCTGAGTCGCTGAAATGTTGTGGGGTGATCTGGGTCATACCAGCTCAGAGTTGGTAGGTCTGCTATCTGCAGCTCAGACCTTGAGCTTTGGCCATCCATGCCTGTCAAAACACACGCACTGGTTGCATTTGACATGGCAACGCCTCCCCGCCCGCCAGGCGAAAATAGCAACTCCTGGTGGAGCTTGCCGCCACCATAGCCGCCTCCGGCCTCTGCAATGAGCTTCCAAGACTCACCGGGTGCTTGTTCGAGGAAACGGGAGCTGGATCCTTTGGCACCCCTCTTTCCAGGCAAGCCACCCGTTCCACCCTTTCCAATCTCTATCCGATAACTGAAGCCAGCCCGAAGTTCCCAAACAAGGCTGATAGCGGATCCTGATCCCCCACCACCGCCACAAATCCATGCAGCTCCATCGTCGGGGAGACTTACTTCCTGCAAACTGCAGGGGGATAAGTAAGCACAAAAACGAATACACTTTTTGTCCACCTAGTTTATCCTCACAGGTGATGCCACCAAGAACCCACAAACACACAATTCAGGAGAAGCACAGTTCATGAGTCGGTTCATTCACCCTCAAGTTTTTGGAATAATAATTGAAAATTCATCCAGTGGTGGCCTGACTGCGCTTAGATGGGCCAGACACAATTCAACAAAATCTGAAGCAAATCCGAGCATCCGTGGAGCCAGCACCTCCACCTCCTCCACCCCAAAGCTCCAAGTGGATCAACTCAGTGGCCCCACAGGTCCACTCATATGACTCATGGATTTCAGGTGGGTATTGATTGGTTTCACGAACCTGCGTCAAGTCGCTTGCACATTGGACTGGCGAGCCATGTTGATCCAGAACGTGGGCATGAGCCAGTGAGGGAACCGAAACGCATGTCTTCTGCCAGCTGCCTGCGAAGCCACTGAACCCCAGATCCACATCGTTGAGGAAGCAGCTTGGAAAAGTGCAGTGGAATAAGTCCGGAGGCATAACGGGAGGGGATGTCACTAGCAAAGAGCACCTTTCAATGTACACATGATACTTGTCTTCACAAACGGCCTTGGGAGGTTGCTTGACACTCGGCGCAACCCTTCGGCTTTCGTCTCTGTCGTCCTTCAGCAACTTCTCGAGCCGCTCTTCCAAGTGCCCCGTCTTGGTCTTCAGCTGGGCGATTTTGTGATCCCGTGCCCTGCTGGCCGCCACGATGGGCTTGTCGACCCAATCCAACGTGGAGTCAACAATCCAAACGCCACAAATAAATGCCAACGTGGCCAGGAGACAAAGGAGGCAGTAGCGCAGGCGCTTGGCACCAGCGCCAGGCAAGGCCTCTTCGTCGGTTTGGTACAAGTTAAAGCCGTCCATGAAGTCCACCTGTTCCATCTCGACCTCTCGAGCCGCCATGGTGGACAAGGCGAGGCTCGTCTCGACAAGGTCGTTTATCCCATCAAGGTCGTTGAGCTTGTTAGCTAGCTTGTTCCTAGGCCGGCCTGGGCCAGCCTTGTTAAAGCAAGGGTGCAAGGTGGTCTAGCTGGGTTTAGCTTGTTTGTGGCAATGTTGATGCCAACGATTGCAGTTCTTGTTGTGGTATTCATGTGAAAGATGTCATTGTGCTATGTCTATTTTCCATCCCGCTCGTTGCTACAAGCGCTGCATGGCTGTCCCTCAGCTCATCAAGATTCACTAAATGGCTGAATGCAACGCAAGAAGCACGCAACACCCAAGAAACTCCGCGAGAGCTTCCAAGCAAAACTCATGTTCATGAATGTTCCGTTCTTTGGCAGCACGTGAATGCCCCTTGAATTTGTACCTAGCTACAAAACAAAACGGAGTCTGCAACATGTCCTGGCGTGAGTTTGGGCGGATTGGTAGCTTCTGGATGTGTCTGGTAGACTTTCAGTAATTAGTTGATGATATCATATGATATCATGTTTATTTTAATCACTTGTCTAACACTGGGAGATGGTCCACTAGTTGCACCGAAGCTAAGAAAAACATCCTGGGCAGGACACACCCCCTGCAGCTGGACACATCCCATTTTGTCCATCTCCTAACGATCAGCACAGGGAAAGAATGGTTGAAAAATCGCCTGTGCAATCCAGCACAAAGTGTCACATCACAATATCTTGGATAGGTGTGAATGTGACACTCACAATCTCAGCGGCAACAGGTGGCTCATCTCTCCTGATTTGCTCCACTAAACTAACTAAACCGGGTGATGTCTTCTGCTGCAGCTTGCAATCTTTCGCATGCTCTGATGCTGGCGAACCCCCTGGTTCCGCGAGATCCCTCCGTTCCTAGTGCTTTGGTGAGAATGACATCCCTCGATTCCCCTGGCAGGCCTGGTGGTCGAGTTTCAGGTGCTTGAGGCATTGCCACATGCACCACATATCGATCAAAGTCATGCCCCATGTACGGGTTCTGCGGTTGCCTTTGCGCAGTGATCGCCCGTATTGCAACACACTGACCATTACCACCACGCCCAAATGGTTGCCTGACACCTCCAGAGCCATGTGGAGGCGTGCCTCCAGCAGGTGCAGCAGCAAATAGGTAGTTGTTCTGAGGATAGTTTCTGGAGCGCATAGCATTAAAATTATACTGTTCACTCTGAGAGCGTGGTGCTTGGTTGCCGTTTGGTTCTGGTGCCTGGACGACTGGGACAACCTGGACCGCACCAATGCAGCGGCTTTCACTGTCACAAGTAAGGAAGAAGTCTGGTTTGTTGGGGCACTCAGAACCATAGCTTGACTCCTTTCCACTGCAAGGAACTCGGGACGACGCATTTAGAACGAGTCCCTTGGGAGGTTTTAATTTTGTGCCTGGAATTGGAATGGCAGGTCCAACCGAAAGCTGAGATCTCGAGCTTTGGCCATCCATGCCTGGCAATGCACACGCATTCGATGCATTTGACATGGCAACGCCTCCCCGCCCGCCAGGCGAAAATAGCAAAACCTGGTGGAGCTTGCCCCCACCATAGCCGCCTCCAGCCTCTGCAATGAGCTTCCAAGACTCACCCGGTGCATGCTCGAAGAACTTTGAACTGGATCCTTTGCCACCATTTTTGCCGGGTAAGCCACCCTTTCCACCCTTGCCGATTTCAATCCGATAGCTGAAGCCAGCCTGAAGTTCCCAAACAAGGCTGATAGCGGATCCCGAACCACCACCTCCACCACATATCCATGCAGCAGTGTCGAGAGAGCCTACATCCTCGGAGACGCTTCAAGTCGCCAAGGGCAAAAGAAAAGTTGTCTTCCTGATCTTCCTGTGTCTTGAATGCAGTCATTGCGTGTGCGAGTTGTAGGACTTGTAAAAGGCAGGAGTTCGGGGAATCTTCCGGAATGCTACAAAGCAAACGGCATGGCTCTTTTCATGAATGCGCACCCACGATGACTCAAGGCGCCTGAACCCGATGGCAACAGTCGGATCTAAAGCATCTCAACACTTTTCAACTCTTCATCAGCCTCTATGGTTCTTTTATGAGCATGCTTTTGCTTCATGCGTTGATCCGACTGCCGACCGGATTCAAGCACTTCAGCTTCGACCTGCAGCCTGTACTTCGAAGTTTCGAGCAGGTCGTACATTGGCGTTTCATGCGCCTGTGACACCTTAGTCAGCATGTCAGCCGGGTTTCTGTTGTGAGGGACCCAGCGAATGCGAGAACGAGTTCTGGACATTGAATCTCTGATCAATGCCACCTCAAGTGACGTTCTGTCACACTCACCTTGGCTCTGCTCGTTCGAGGAAGCATCGAACACTCCCTTCGAGTCCAGGATGGCCACGGACTGCGGGTCCTGGAAGTTCTGGTCCTCCTCCGCAATGACAGTGGGCGTCCCGCGGAGGCCTCCATCATCCATTCTTTCCAGCTCATCCCTCACACTGTAGTTGGACTTGAGGAAGGAGTTCAAGGTCGCCATCTGCTTTTCCAAAGCTCCATAGGCCGTGGAGAGCGAGGTGCTCTCGCAGAGGTTCGAAGACCCAGCCTTGCGCCTCAGGCGCCTGCTCTTCCAGCTGATCAGAGAGATCGGCGCTTCTTCTCCTCGATTCAGCTGCGGTGTGGTCACACCTTGAAGCCACCCGTGTTGGGGTTTGGTCTTCCCGGTAGGGTCGAAGGAGCTGTCGCTGATCAGCACGTGGCGGATGAGCTCCTCCTTGATGGGGTGTATGCGGATGACCACATCTATTGCTTTGAGCTTGGCAACGATCTTGTTCACCTCCAAGGCGTCAGCAATCGAGGGATTGGGAAAGACCCCCGAAACACTGAAGCCGCTGCAGCGGCATCTGGTCGTCCTTCTCGAGCGCACCAGTTGATGCTAGCCACAGTTCCTCTCAAAGCAGATTCCTCCTCATCAGTGAGCGGGATGCTCTTGGCGTTCTTGACCAGGAACTTTCGTTGAAAGACCACCGGCTTGAGGCAGTTCTTTATGTAGTCAGCCATCGTCAACTCGAAAGAGAAGTTCTCGAGTTGTCTCAAGCGCCTCCCCGGCGTAGCCAGTGCCACTCTTCTCTTCTTGAAGGTTCACTGCCTTGCCAAATCTCAGGCGCTTCTCAAGCCATTCCATTCGCCTGCGATGCTCAGCGTTGCCAGCCTCAAGGACGTCGTCAATCTCAATGACAATCAGCCCTTGAGTGCGTTCACCGGGCTTCCCTTCTCCCAAGCTAGTCGTAGAGCGGGAAGTTGAGCTTGTAGAGGAAGCTGAAGTTCCGGTAGGCGAGGAGGTCGAAGTGGTACCTGGAAGTGGTTTGAGGTCAGGCGGGAAGCTCTTCCTCCACCATGCAGGACCACTGACAAGGCCATAGACCTCAGTCTCCAGTTGGATCAGCTGATCTTTGGAGCAACCAGGAAACACTCCTCCATCACCAGGCGGCATAGAGCAGCAAAGGCGTTGCTTCCTTGTCGTTGGTAAGGATTGCAGGAAACCTGTTTTGCAGTCTTTGATTCTGCCCGTCCAGCCTCTTGTAGCTGCAACTTGAAGGAAAAGCATGATGCTGCTGGACAAGGGTGTAGGAGCGCTTCTCTCAATGGCATGGATCCATGGATCACGCCATCCAACAACGCACCATCTCGACTTTGCAGACAAACCAGGATGGTCCATCGGCTCGAAGTTGGGCTCGTCGAAGTGCTCCGGCAGGGTCGAGAACTTTCCATCACCTGAAGGCTTCCACCGGTCAACATACCGACTAGGTAGGACACAGTCAGGATGGTCTCTTCGGAAGATTCGGCTTTCTTCTGGAGACAGGATGGTGATTGCACGGTTCTCGATCAGAGACTGCACCTCTTTGATTCTCGCATCCAAGAAAGCTTTGCGGTGAGCTGGATTGGTGAGCTTCTCAAACTCGATGTGGCCAGGTGCTAACTTGGTCTTTGTCAAGTAGATGCAGCGGTCCGCATAGCTATAGGAACCTTCTGCCTGGTCCAGGGTGAAGTTGACTGTGGAGATCGGAGTGATGCCAAAGCGCTCAGCTCGTTGATCAAACCACCAAAGTGCGCCATCTTCTCCAGCAGTCCAGGTGGCTCTACGATTTCGCTCTTGGTCGAAGGTGACCACCTCAAAGAAGTGTGATCTTCTCTCCGGTGGCGTTGGCAAAGACCTCGGAGGTTCTGAGAAAGGATACGGCAGTGATCTTGCATGATCCTCAGCTGGCCGCATAGGTCCGAAGCTGGTCCTCAAAGTGCCACCACGTCCTTCATCCACCTGAATGCTGTTTCTACGACTTGGTAGTGCTGAAGGTGGCATACTCGTCAGCGGTGTGCTATGAGCTGCATCATCCGTTCCCATGTGAGTGCTCACCTCTTCACCATCATCCAAAGCTTGTTGTGGGACTTCAAAAGCAGGTTGAAGGTGCTCATGTTCTGGTATAGCAGCCATGAGCTCATCGTCTGTCTCAACTACGCTGGTGGGCGTGTACTCCTCCATCGTCAAGTCAGGTTCTGCTGGACGAGGGGGTGGAGTATCTTCTTTTGCAAGGCTTCCATAGGTTTGACCTCCGCCTCGAAAGGTTGTTCATCTTCTTCACCAGGTAGTTCTTCGGACAAGTCATGGTAGCGGGAAAGCTTGCCACTCTTGATGTCCTTGATCATCTCCAAGCTAAGCTCTTTGGCCAGAACTCTGCCCAGATCTTCTTCTCCAGTAGTTGGACGAACATGTTCCTTGGGCACTTTGAGAAGGGAGCCACGAAGACTGACCCACATCGTCCTCTGGTTGGGACTGATGGCGACAATGACGCCAGGACCACTCCAGCCACTGTGCAGGTTTGTTGATCTCGACACGTAGCACCAATCGCCTGCATTCAACGGAGTTTGGTCGGTGGTCTTCGTCGGTGACTTGAGGGCTCTCTTCACGGTGTCCTCATCCAGGGCTCGCAAACAAGACTGAGCTGCCATGTCTCGTATCTGCCAACTGCGTTGCACGTCCTCGGCTGCGGAGATGTTCACCAGGATGGGGTCCAAGATGTCGTCGGAGAGAAGAGAAGCTGGCATTCGAGGGTTGTAGCCAAAAGCTCTCTGGTATGGTGTAAAGCCAGATCTGTTGTAGAACCGGTTTCTTGCTACGCAAGTCTCTTTCACGGCCGCGCCTGGAGAAATTCCGGCCATGTGTGGATCGCGCACTCTGCCACCACTAGCTTCAGCTTCTGTTTGAACACTCCTCCGGCTCGTTCTGTTCGCCCGGCTTGCCACGGGGCATGAGTGTCGATGAAATGCACCATGACACCAAGTTGATTGAGCTTGTAGGCGAACTCCCGGCCAGTCAATTCCCTTCCCTGGTCCGTGACCAGTAACGTAGGAGGGCCGTATGGCGTGAGCCAGGAATCAGTGAGAGCTGTCATCGTCTGGGAAGCTGTCTTCTGTGGCAAGTAGGTCACATTCTGCAAACCAGTTCCCCAGCAGATCACGTTCAGGAAAGCATGTAGTTCTCCACCATACTCAAGGAAGATGACATCAGTGCCAATCACTTCATTGAACTTCACGCCATGTGCAAGATGTCCTGGTCGAGGCGTCTTCGGCTTCTGATGCTGCAGACATATGGGACAAGTGAAGCGCCGCTTGACATACTCCAAAACTTCGTCCTTGACTTGGGCGTGCTTGAGGGCCCGGATGAAGCTCTCCTGAGACGGATGTCCCAGGTTCCAGTGTAGTCGAAACACTTCTCTCCTCAGGTCCGCTGGAATGCTCGCATCAGAGCGGTTTTGAGAAAGATCTTGAGCTAAGGCTTGCACCTCGTCGGACTCAGCAAGTGGCCTGATCTCATGTTTGGCCTTTTCCAGCACAGGGTCGGCTTCTGCAGGAGCTTGCATTGGGTGATCTTCCAGGGCTTTTAGCCGTTTGTGCGGTCGACCTTCAGCAGAAGTAGAAGGCGTCGAGGACGGCAAAGTCGAGGACGGCAAAGAAGGCGCCGCGCCAGAAGCTGCAGGAACATCAGCTCCCCGGCCCAAAATTTTTTGGGCTGGAAAAGCCGTGAACGAGTAGGTCGTGTAGAAGAACTCGTGCTGGAAGTGGGACTCCTCAAGGATGTAGTCAGCCAGAGGTTGCGACCAAGCTCGTGCATAGTAGTTGACTCGGTCTTGAAGCTCTGGCGGAAGCAGCACGGGGTCTTCGGCAACATGCACGTAGTCCACTCCTCGGCCACGAAGGTGGTGTCGGAGACCTTGGAGAACAGCTCGGACAAACTGAAGAGTGTACTGAGCTGCAACTGCTGCTCGCCCACCGCCAAGGAGAGGTTGATGGGAGTGCTTACCATCGCATCGGTACTTGCGAAGAAGGCGTACCAATGGCCAAATGTTGGTGACAAGTGCAGTAGGTTTCTTGGCCAAGCCTCCATCGGTGTAGAGCTGGAAGGCACACATGTCCACCACAATGCGGTAGACCCCAGGAAGCTGCACAAGGGCTTCCGCTTGGCTGTCTTTCCAACTTTCTGCATAGCGAGGGTGTTCAAGAAGAAATCCTCGACGTTCCCGATGCTGAAGTCGAGCAAGATGGATGGCAAAATGCCAATGCGGTAAGGCGTCCTTCAACTCCTGATCCACCACACCTGCATCTCTTTTGAACGTTGACAGCCGTCTGAGGGTGCTGAATTAAGGCTGTGCATGGTGGTGAAAGTATCAACAGGGCAGGACGACATTCTGCGATCAACCTGAGAGCTGCTTGTCGATGGGCTTGGCGAGTGAAATCCCATCCCGTGGTGAGATCGAGCGCTTGACCTAGGCGTAATCGAGGAAGCGTGCCTTGCTCGTTCTGCTTCTTGGCCCCTTTGGTCATGCGAGGTGGACTGTAGATCTCCATCACGTCAGCCTTGTGCCCATGCTTGGCTGTAACCGCTTGGTGTATGAAGGTCTTCACATTCTTTGGGAGTGACTTGGGACTGCGATGCCAGTCATGGTCCTCCACACCAAGCCACTTGTTGCTCTCATTGGTTGGGTACACCCAGCATACTCGACATGGGTGTTGAGACTGCTCCAAAAACTGTATCGGTGAAACCAAATCCATGGGGTGCCATCAACAGTGCTGCCGAGAAGATGAGTCGGTTTTCCCAGCAAAAGATCAAGGTTGTCAACGCCAGCAGTGAAGTTCTTGTGCTGGTCAAAGCAAAAAGTGTCTGAATTCGAGATCTCATAGGCTGTAGTCGAAGCCGCTAATGAAGCATCTGCGGCTGCGACAAAGGAGATCATCAGCAAAAAGGCGCTGCGAGCGATTCCATGCACAGTCTTGTGCAGAGAAGCATCTTCGTGTTTCATCTGCTCGAGACTCTTCACCTCGTAGGTGGCAAAGTGCTTCTTCAACGGTCCAGGAACTCCTCGCGGTTGCGCTCTGTGTAGTTCTCGCCATGGACCATCTGTATTTCTTCCTCCACCACTTCCTGATAGTCCATCATGGCGTCCTCCCACTCTTCCTTGGACATCATCGTGAACATCTCCGGCTGTGGAGTGCCGGTTTTTGCCGTGGGGGACTTGGCACGCCGCACTGGGACCAAACCTTCCATCTCCTCCATGCCACGTCGTGTCACCACTGGTGGGATTGGACCTTGTGTCAGCTGTGGCACCTTCTCCTTCTCCTTCAGCTGCACGTTGATGTGGAAGTCTCCCAGATCCGCACGGTATCGTGGTGCTGGAAGCTTCTTCGGGTACCCCTGTGGGTTGTTCTTCTTCTCGATTGGTTGGACGATCTGCGTAGAAGAGCTTGATGAGGTTGCTTCCGCTGGTTGACTGAGACGTTCCCAGCGCGAGCCACATCCGAGACAGGCGTACCAAAAGTGTCCCCGTCCAGCTTGGTGTCGAAGTTGATCTTCTGGATGCTTGCAATCGTCTGGATCCTTGGCCCAGGTCTTTTGCGCCACTGACCTTGACAGGGGCTTGCCAATCTGCATCTTGAGAGTCCATTGAGTGGGATCCGCGCTCTTGGTCTTGACATGCTTCTTGCGGTCCTCCTCCGTCTCGAGCTCGTAGATGTCCTGGCGTCTGGTGAGGTACTCCATGGTGAGTTCTGTGCGCGTGCTCTTGAACAGCGCAAAGATCGCCAGCGCCAAGCGTTTCCAGCGAGTCTCGGCCATCATAGTGCGATCCTGAGGAATCTTCTTCTTTTCTGGTTGAGGCTCTGGTTCCTTCAGGATCTGAGCTGCGCGGTTCCCCAAAGCGGACATGTCGGGCTCGCCTTGCACACAAAGACTTGAACACGTTCATAGGCTTCGGAAGTGAATGCACGGCATCAACCAAGCTTCTTTGAAGAGGGAAACGAAGTGCATCTCTAGCTTGAGGTTTCTTTGAAAGCTCAACAAGTTCAGCTTCTGAATCATCACCTATGAAGAAGTGCTCACAGCTCCCTTGACTTTCCGGACTCTGAGAAGCCAGGCTCACCTCAAAGTTGTGGTCCATGCTGCGCTGCCATGAGCCTGTAGCGCAGGAAAGGTAGACAAGGAAGACTGACTCAAAGGGGTAGAGGTGGTGCAAGGGCTGGTTGGACTGCATGAAGTGTCAGTGTCATGGACATCATCTCGTGTTCCAGCAGCTCGTCCTTTTCCACCACCAGAGTCACGACGGGCGAATTTTGCCCAAGGGCCACTCTCGGCAACAGGGCGTGAAGATGAACTGGCGGCCATCGAAGAAAAAGCCGTTTAGGCGGAAGCCGGTGGCGTCGAAATCAACCGCTCCCCCAAAGAAAGAAAATCGGCCAGTGTTGCACTGGTCGAAGCAAAAACCACGGCGCCAGTCCAAGGCTGCTGCAAGGAACGATAGCGCTTGTCATGGGTGTTCCACTGGTCACGAATGACCATGCGATGGCCATCTTCAAGTCGGGCATAGGTCACCCTCTCTGGCTCCAAAGAGGTTGTGTCTTGAAGGCCAACGCAATCTTGAGGAAAGATCATGTCATAGCGAGAACCTGGGAAGCTCTGCAAGAAATGAAGTTGATCTTGGTGAAGTAGCCAAACAGTCACTGTGTTCGGATCGTACTGAGCAACATGGAAGTGAAGGGGTCGTTCTGGCTGAAGGACAAAGGGATCTACGTCAGGATCTCGCCGATGTGAGACCGGCAAATTCCAACCACTCGGACTGAAGTTGGTCAAGCTGACTGCTCTGTGTGCAGTTCCAAGTCGTCTCATGCTAGCTGTTTGACCTTGACCTGTAGTCAACAAGTTGTTCTTCAAGTCGATCGTGGCCTCAATGTGTTCCAAGAAGCTGACTGGAAGAAGTGGCGGAGTCTGGAACTGGTCATCATCTTGCAACACGGTGAACCGCAAGACCGCGTTCACCTGAGCGACTCCAACAGGCACTTCCAGCTGCTTCACAACCTTGGCCTCACCGCCAACTCCTCCAGCTGAAGGAAGTGGCGAGTTTCCCTGCACAGGAATGCACTTCAAGTTCCTCTGTCTCAGGCTCTTCTCCAACTCTTGTAGCGCCGTCGCGCCGATCACAGCCTCTTCAGCGGCGGTGTCAACACTGAACACCAGCGAAGATCGTCAGCCGGCGTGGCGGACTGCTTGAAGAAGAACCCATACATGCACCTGGTAAATGACCACGGATCTTTGCATCGTAATCTTGTAACGATGCCAGGGTGTCGGCAGCCAGACCATCATGAACTGCATTGCAGGTACTCCAGGGGCTGTTTGTCCTCCAGTGTGAACAACAAACTGCTGTCTTGGAGGACTGCTGCTGGCATCAGCTCGTTGAGACAAAGGGCAATTCTTGGCGAAGTGTCCAAGCTCATTGCAATTCCAGCAGCGTGTCCTGCTCTCCAAGTCTTCTTCATTCCCTTTCCATGAGCGACTGGATGACTGTTTCCTTTTGGACTTTCCTTTGCCTCGACCCTTGACAAAAGGTCGACGGACTCCTTTCTTGCCTCCTTTGGAACGACCAGGATCTCGACCATGTTTCACATAGCCTCTTTCTGTCTTGCGCTTCTGCAACTCACGTCGGGCATCACGGTAGGCCAAGTGGTAAGCCTTGAGCTCAATGGCCTCCGTCTCCTGGTACTCACGATCCTCCATGTAGAACAGGCAATTCCCATTCTCATCACAAGAGGCGGATTCATCGCCATCTTCGTGTGGCCAATTCTCAAGTTCCATTGGATCACCTTCTGTCTCATTGTCCTCCTCGTTCTCAGGGTTGTCCGGGTAGTAGTCCTGATAGTAGTCGGACGTGATCATGTAGTTCCTTGAACTGGATGGCTCTTGAGCTCGGGCCAACATCTCTGGTCGGTCAAGAGGTCGCAGAAGGTTGGCGATCTCATCAAATGGACGAAGCATGGGGCCTCTCAACAGGAGCATCTCTCTCTGTAGGTCGTTCAAGTTGGCATGCTTCAAGAGGATCCGGCCACATAGTCGGTCATTGATGACCTCCCCAAGCTGCAGTTCCATCTCTTGCTTGGCCAGTGTCTTGGCCGCGATGTAGGAGGTGAAGCTTTCACCTTTCTGTCTCTCTCCATCGAACAAGAACTTGTCGATCGCCTGAGGTGCAGTGGCTTCCAAGAAAGGAGCGTACTTCTGGTGAAGGGCACCTAAGATCGCTCCATAGCCATTGGCTGAGAGTAGCACCTCAGTTGGAATCGTGTCAGCGATTCTCCTTGGCTGGGAACCTTCAGGAAAGGACTGTAGCAACTTAATGCCTCTCTTCTCAACCGGGACGTTTGATTCATACTCCCATAGTGCAAGGAGCTTCAGCCATGATCTCAAAGTCGATGGTGAACCATTCCATGAAGGCAGCGTCTTGCGCTCTCCAGCTAGGGCCTGATTCAAGGCACTTGCGATCAACTGCTCAGGGGTCTGTGCACTCGTAGGCACAGCTGCATTCGTTGGGGCTGTGTTACCCAACATGGAAAAAGCGCTCGTCGGCGAAGTCGTCGAAGCGTCATTGGGCTGGGCACCTTGGCTACCTAAGGCACTTGCAAAGGCCGCAGCGGAAAACTGTGGTGCATGCTGTGGTGCACCTCCGGGTGAACTCTGTGGCTGCTGCTGCATCTGCGGCATCGTCTGCGACGTTCCAGCCGCTGCAGGTTGCATCTGCGGCATCGTCTGTGACGTTCCAGCCGCTGCAAAGCTCGTAGGATCTCGTAGGCCATGTAGTTGGTGGCCATGTCGAAGTGACCCTCGCAGCCTGGCCGGTGGGCACGCTGTAGCCAGGATTCCTTATGGAAGCATCAGCTGAGGGTGTCCACCTAGCCCAGGGGTCGAAACCTTTCATCCAAGGTGCTGTCGTCGTCCTAGCAGAATCCAACCTGCTCCGCCTACCACTGTAAAAGGCAGGAGTTCGGGGAATCTTCCGGAATGCTACAAAGCAAACGGCATGGCTCTTTTCATGAATGCGCACCCACGATGACTCAAGGCGCCTGAACCCGATGGCAACAGTCGGATCTAAAGCATCTCAACACTGTTCAACTCTTCATCAGACTGTATGACTTTTTAACAAGTTGCACGTGAACGCGCTCGCAAAACCAAAACCCTGTCACAACATTCACCGGGTCCATTCATGTCTGTTCAAACCTCCATACCTTGATTCAATGAGGTCTCCGTCTTGTAGACTTCAAGGACTACGCTAGCTGCATTCTTTTCTTCTTTCGTTTTGGACACTTTGTTAGTTTTGAATAGCTCCACCAACTTCCACGTTCACTTGATGCAAGCTGTTGACTGTTGCCAAACCATCATTGAAGATCAACTGCAATGTGTTCCGGGGGGTCCTGCTTTGATTCTAGAGCACCCCAGTACCTCCCACCGCCCCGCCCCCGGCAAACACAAAACGACATTATTCAGACTGCAGCCCAGGATCTATGGAGCCAGCGCCTCCACCTCCTCCCCCCCACAGCTCCAAGTGGATAGTCTCATTGGTCGTGCTGAGCCATTCAAAGGAATCAACGATTTCAGGTTGATAGTCGGTTGCTGCACGGACCTGTGCTAAATCAGTTCCACATTGGACCCGTGCACCATTCTTAGCAATTAGATCGGCAGAATCAGCAAGAGAAGGCACCGAAATACATGTTCTCTCCCACGGAGAAGGTACGGGGACATTCCCCAACTCAAATGTAGCTGAATCAGCAGACAAACTCACCCCCATGTCCACGTCGTCTGCAAAGCAGGCAGGTACATCGCATGCAGCTTTTTCTCCAATGCACCTTTCAAAGTACGTCTTAAAGCGGTTTTGACAAACATTGGACGGCTGCAGCACGCTTGACAGTCCGCCGTTCAATCCTTTCAACCTGCCCACACCTTTCTCCAAGTGTACAGTCTTAGACTTCAGCTGGGCCTTTGGGGCCGCCCAAGAATCTCTAAGAAAGATGTCGAATACCCAAATGCCACAAATAAAGAGCACGACAACAATCAAGAGAAACAGGAGGCAAAGGCGTAGCACTTTGTGAGGTTTTGCAGGAGCAGCGACAGGTTGGGTTTCCTCATCTGTGTTGTACAAGTTGAATCCATTCATGAAGTCCCCTTGTTCCATCTCCACCTCTCGCGCCGCTGCCAGCATGGCAGCAAGGCACACTTTCAGGCTGAAGCCTGGCCTTCAAGGTCAAGCTACAACTTGCTCGTGGACAAAAGATTCGCGCCCGGATGTGCAAGGAAGATTCTGATCTTGTGTAGTGCATCTATATAGATCTGGTGAATCAACTTGTGGAGATTGACTGGCAGTGCCCCTATCTACTGTATGTGCCTTCTACTGCCCATTTTCTGCTTTGAGTGGCCACTGGTTGCATGAACTTGCGACCCAAACGAACCCAAACTCCGCGAGATGCAAATTTGATCAGCCTTGAGAGCTTGCCTGAGATTCATTCGCCCGCACTCCGTTGTTGTGTTTTTTAGTTGCCGTGTTGCTCAGGATATTGCTCCTATCCACTCCCTGATCTGAGCACTGCCGCAATGATCAAAGCCACGGCCTTTTCCCAGAGTGCATGGTAATGTCAACGTCGTATTAATCAACGGGGCCCCCCCCCCACCCCCGTAGAAGGTCAACAAGGTCAACAAGGTTTGAGATTCGAGGTTTTGGAGATCACATCCCCCTAATAGTGGGGATGACCTGATGAAAGGGAATTAGTATTTGGAAGAATTGGAATGAAAGGGAATTAGTATTTGGAAGAATTGGAATGAAAGGGAATTAGTATTTGGAAGACTTGGAATGAAAGGGATTCAGTATTTGGAAGAATTGGAATGAAAGGGAATTAGTATTTGGAAGGGTTGGGACCCAGGGAATTAGTATTTGGAAGAGCTGGAATGGAATGATGAGATCCATGAAAGCCCAAATACTAATTCCCTTTCATCATGAGGTCCATGAGAGCTCATCATGGATGGGGTTGACTAATAGGGGGGGGTACCCCACTATTAGAGGGGGGTAGGGGGTGTATGGGGGGTACCCTTTCTGAGCTTCTCAAATTGCAGATTTTGATAGAGTTTTAATAAGGGAAAATGAAAGAATTTTCCTAGAGAGTTTTTGGAAATTCTAGGAAAACTGTTGCTTTGGGAGAGCATTGGTAATCAATCAGAAGATCAGTTTCACCATGGCAAGACAAGAAAATATTGAAAAGGGAAAAAGAACAAAACTAATTAAACACATATATATATTTGAGTTTTTCCTGGAGGGACAGGGGGTAGACTAATAGGGGGGGGTTTCAGCCAAGCAAAATTTTTATTAGAGGGTGGTGACTGTGGAAATTAGTAGTTCAAATTAGTTTATTATTGGGGCCTGAACCCTGGGTAGACTAATAGGGGGGGGGTTGGTTAATACGATGTCAACATTATATCCTATTTCAGCAGCTCTTCTTTCACCTTCAGCCTTGCTGAAAGGTCCAACACGTATCTCCGGTGACTTCCAATGCCTGCCCTCACCACTGATTTTTGCGAGCGGCAAAAGGATGTTCGCGCTCTTCTGGTCGTCGATCGAGTGCACAAAGCTGAACAACAAGGCGCTGCGGCCGCCCAAGGGGCCCCGAAAGCCACCTTGGCCTCAGGTGAGGCGAGAGGCTGAACATAAGAAGTCATGTTTACTATGTTTTTATTGCACTACTTGTTTCTTTTCTGTGTTTTTTTGGTGTGTGTGTGTCTGTATGTGTGCGTGTGCGTGTTTTTGTCTATGTTTTTCACGTCCCAGAGCTTGGCCTAGACGGCACAGAGCATCTGTCAAATGCAGAGGCTTGCAAGTACACTTGAAGACTAGAGACTTTCTACTTGCAGTAGCTATAGTAGTTTTGAGCAAAAAGTCATTGACCACATGTCAGTGAGTCGCTTGAACCGCAAACATGAAACTCACATGAAAATCACTCCACCCGTAAGCCGGCCGGCGTAGAAGGCGTAGTTTCCACAGCGGACCCTCCTGGAAGTCGAAGGTGCTCCGATCCAATGACTGTTCGAAGTATTCTTTGCCTCAGGTGGCCATGGCAGGCGATGAGAGGGGTCCGGCGCTCATTTGGACTTGGGATCGGGTGCTTGTGATGGAACTCTCTCTCTCTCTCTCGCTTTCTGTCTGGTCTTCTTGACAGCCCTCAGAGAGAATCTTGCTCTGACAAGTTTCAGAAGTCGTGGGATCCTTGAGAATGGTCCAAGCGCGTTGTATGCTAGAGTCGCTTAAGGTCATAAAATGTCATAAGTTATGCCGCTTACCTGGTGGTTCATGTTATTTTCGCGCAATGCCCCTCTCTCATGCAGTGGCCAACATAACAGCATCTGTATGCTGATACAGTGTCGCTGGCATGGATTTGTGGATTTTGATTCGCAGGCTGGTGACCCACGACCATGCACACAACCCCGAAGCCAATTCCGCCAAGTAGCACTTCGCATCAAAGTCTCCGGCGACCTGGCTTCTGCTGGGAACCCATCATCGGCTTGATCTAAATAACGCAGAGAGCTAACAGGTGGTGAAGAATCAGGAGCGGTCAGCCAAGACTAGACTGCCTCGCATTGAAGAATGGAGGTGTTAAGAACACTGCGATGCATGTCTGACATGAGAAAGCATGCATGGGCTCACCAATGGGGACTACCTTGTGAAGATATTCTAAGAATATTTGATTAGAAGGATCGCAACCGGGGGGGTGTTCCCGACCAGCATGTTCTTTCAGTGACTTGCACCACACAACAACACACAGCTGCTCAACAAGCTCGACACAAAACTTGACAGACCCTCGTTTTTCAACACAAGGTTTCTAAATGCCCTCCCACACATACAAATAAATTGACTTAGCATATCAACCACGTTGAACCTGGCTCTGAAAATCGTGGGGCCGGCGTGAAACTGTTTGCAATGAATTTAATTTCCAAGCTCCAACCACCTTTCATCTTTCCTTTCCTTTTCTTTCTCTCTCTCTCTCTCTCTCTGTCTCCATCCCACTTATTTGCAATATTTGGTGCCACCGTTGTATAGTGTTCACTTCCTCTGGCTCCACGACATGAGACGTAGAAAAACTTGGCCGCTTAGGAAACTGGCCGCCGCAACTTGAGAAAAAGAAGGGAGAGTCACCCTGGACAGTTCCAAAGGCACGGAAGAAGCTCCAATCTCACTCACCACCCCGTAAAGTTCACTCGTGAACAGTGTGCCATAATTACCCACCTCATCCCAACTCAACACGGAAGACATGCTACGCCTTGGCCGCCGACCCGTTGAATCCGGCGATGCCATATATGATAGCATATCCAAGCTAGCTTGCCATACCGGGGCATACTTCCCGCCGCGACCCACGTCTTCTGCATCACCAACCGCATCACAAAGCCAGAAATACTGTAATACCAATAGAAATTCACATTGTTGGGCCTCTGGACCGCGTCTGTCGGTCAAATTTCGTTGCATAGCGGCGCAGTTAATAAAATTTAGCCTTGGCCTCATAACCTACTTTGAGCTGCTTTTGGAGGCAAAATTTGGGTCATTTTTGGTCCGTTTTGAATCAAGGTTTGCGATGTTCAAGCAACAAACCCAACACAAATTACAGTGCAATATTTTATATAATCCCGAGTACCTATAAAAATGCAGCCCCAATTAAAAACACCACGTCCGAAACCCTAAATTCGGTTAATATTTGTTTTTACATTACCGTCCTTCAAGCCGCTACTCAACTAGCAACATGGTCGATTTTGGGGGGTGGTTTCTTGTATTAGGTTCCAAAAACAACCGTAACTGCCCACATCTGTCCGCCCTGTGTATCCACCATGACCCGCCGCGTTTACACCAGCAGGTTTTCCTTCCTCTAATGGCACGGACTCACGCAAACGCACTTGCCACCGAGGTCGTGCAAAACCGCATGGCACAGCGACATCACCTTTCGAAAGCTTTGGTTGTTAGTCTAATGAAAAATCAGTATTCTAATAAAGGTTTTTGTAGGGGAAAAGGAAGACCCTTCGATCTGGAGGTGTTTTGAATTTCCGATACGAGTTTAATAAAGGATTTTATAGAATCTTTTCTTGATGACTTTTTGGTTTTGAAGCTTTTCCCAGGTGACACTAATTTTGGACCCCCCCCAATTTCAGGGACCCCCTATTTAAAAAGATGCGACCGAGTTTCTCTTATATAATAGGGGGGCGTGGCCGGCATGTTTTTTAATAGGTGGACAGTATTACTTTGTTTTATTTGCCATTGTTGAGTGAGCATATCACTGTTGGGTGACAGCAAGCATATGAGAAACACGGTTGAAAAAACACGTGGTTACCCCATTCCACGGCCAAAATTACTTTACTTCGATTTTAGCCTGAAAGGCGATCGGTGCGGATTGACCCGATGTTCTGACACTTGTTCTGGCATCAAATCTGATTTGTGTTCTGACACATCATCTATCATAAAGGCTGGGTAACCTTCTGGGCTGTGTTCTGGCATCTTTGCTGGCGTGTGTTCTGAAACTTTTCCTGTCTGATATGTGCTGTGACATATGGACCAACTTCAGTCCCGGTATGCACTCTGACGTGTACTCCGGCATTTGTTCTGCCATCAAAAACCTCCTGGCATTCTATCTGGCAAAGCTGCTGCCATTCTATCTACCATAAGTGCTCGTATTTTATCTGGCACCACAGTGCTGGCACGGCATATACTCTGGCATTCTACTTGGCAGATACTCTGGGGTTCTGTCTGGCGTACATTGTGACATTCTATCTGGCATGGATTCTGGCCTTCTCTCCGGTATGTATTCTGATACTCTGCCTGGCATGCGATCTGGCCCTTGCTGTTGAGGTGGGGGGTGCCCACTGCGATCTGGCGCTGGCTGTTGTGGTCCGGCAGTGCCCACTGCGATCTGGCGCTTGCTGTTGAGGTCCGGTAGTGCCCACTGCGATCATGCACGTGCAGTTGAGGTATAGCCCATTGCGATCTGGAGCTGGCTGTTGAGGTGCGGTAGTCAAGAAAACGAGGAGAGGAGAGGAGAAAAGGAGAAGACGAGGAGAACTCTGATAATAAGATCTACGAACATCTACACCCCTCACCTGGCAGGTGGAGGAAAAAACACATTGATATTTACAGTAAAAAAAAGGGTCTCTATTTGGCGCGTGCACGCGCCGCGCAAGGCAACAAGGCCAGTGACCAACAACAATAGGAACAGCGAAAACAACCCTACTTATGGCATCGCCAGTTTGCGAAGCTCTACATACATTATCCGCTCATTGAGTTCCATGCTGAGTGGGCCCTTTTTTGACATCCCTCAACTATCCACCAATTCCGATCGGTCACAGACCGTCCATATTGATGGTGAGGCTGTACAAGAAATGCATTCAAAGTATTTATTCTGTAGCCGCCTGGCTAACTGCCCGCACAAAACACGCCAAAGCCAGCAAGCCGCGGTCCATGCCCTTCTGAAGATGCTACAAGTCTATGCCCATTGGACAAGTGGAAGAAGGCCTGCACTTCGCGCGCGTCGCTTGGGCACATCATCCAAATAGTCGGTTCCATCCTCGATGTCCAGAAAGGTCTTGCGGAGGATCCACCTAGGCATCTCCTGTGAGGCTTGAGCAGGCGGTGCTGCCTGGTTCTCCTGAAGGACGCCCAAGGATGGAAAAAAAATTGTATATGATATGACATGTTGCATGCCATGCAGTTGAACATATTGGAACCTATATCATGTCTATATCAATCAATATCCTGTACGGTTGTCGAGGCTTTTAGATGGAGTTCATCCAGGCCGGTGTTTAAGGGGCTTTGCATTCTTATATATCTATTTATATACCTATTTCTCCCAATCTAAGATCGAAGTTGTGCTTACATGATTCTTGCAGCATTCTGGCACCTGAATGTTGAACTTTGTCTCCGCTTCTTCCAGTATGCTTGGGGCATAGGTGCCACCATTCGCTCGGCGGTAAGCTGCCTTCGCCAAGCGGTAGAGATCGAAGAAGCGCGTCCTCAGGCGCGCCCAATCACTGCGTCGAACCACACATTGATAGGACACAACGTCAAGCCCGTCAAGAGTCTCAAAAGCATCAATCTCCTCACCCATGGCGTTCACGAGAATCTGTAAGTATTCTGACATGAAAAATCTGCACTTGCCGCGCTTCTCCCTTTTGGACTTGTAGCATCTCCAGAGGTTCAAACCTAAGCGCTCCCCAGCATGGATGGTCACCATCGCATCCGTTTGATCTGCGCTGGTTTCATGCTTCTGGACTACAGGCACCATGGGTGGTCCCCGCTTGAAGCTCCGAATTCCAAGTGTCACATAGAAGTTCTCATCAATCTCTCTGAGCCGCTGAATGCTGGGGCGATTGAAGAGGTACTGCACCGAGTGGTGAGCCCCTTCCATCAAAAGACGAAACTGAAAAATTGCCCAGGTGGCAAACTTCTCCTGTGGAATTCGCATGAGGAAGATCACAGTGAAATAACCCTGCATCTCACTATCCGGCCGGATGAGGAGGAACCCCTCTTGCGCTCCACTTTCCTCCCAACAGACCAGTGCGGAATCTCCCTCCAGCGGGTAATCTCGCCGGATCCGTTGATGAAGTGCAACTGCCTGCTGTGGGTCGAAGAATTGGCTCAATCCTTCAGAGTGCTCTGCGAAAAGGACTGAGCCTAGCTGGCTGAAGGTGGGACCGTGGGATCGTTCATGTGGGAAGATCAAGGACCTAAGGGAGGGAAGTATCTATGCACCATGCACACGCACACATCTATAAACACATGAAGGGCGGACTTCGATCGATAAACGTGTTGCCAAATTCAATTGACGGGGCATCTTTGGGACAGCTCAGTACTTTTAGGACATGCAAAAATATGTATTGCCTTTGTGTGACCGCGTTGGCAATCACTTCAGGCAAGGCAAGGCTACATTATTTGTAGGGGCAGCTCTATGTCAACCTCTGTTGAGAGTGCTCTATTTTTGCCATGCCTTCACTTCTTCTTTGGAAATGGATCTGGCAAAAACACTCAAGAAAAGGTCCTTCAGCCAAGGAACACATGCGCACCATCAAGGAATCAGTTTGACTTTCCAGAATGGCTTCACCTGGTGAAATGAACTCATAGGATTTGATGGTCGTCCCACGGAAACCTGGACAAATTTGGTCTCGCATGGCTGCTCGGACTTCCGGCCTCACGATCACCTGCGGGATGTTTGGAAGAAAGTAACAATGCATCTTTTTAAAAAACAATGGAAGATAAACTACAGTAACTTGTGAGTAATTTCATGTCAGATCAGATCATGAGGGAAAGTGGTGTGCATAATATTCAGAAAATATCAAACATCATAATTGCGAAATTACATTATATAAGTCCTTATAAGTCTTTTGAACTGGTCCCCACCTTTCCCGTCTTCTCTGGAGCTCCCTGGATTTTGATGCGCTTCAGCACAAACTTCACGAGGGTCCCGCCCCATTGGCATGGCCGGTGGAGCAGGTAAGCCCTGGGGCTGGCCACAGCCAATGCCCAGGATTCGGAGTCGAAGGAAACCAAATCCGGCACTGCCTGGAGCCACTCCTCCATGGATCGTGGGTGTTTTCCGCGCGACGCCATTGATGCCCACTGGTGCCCACTGCACGGCGGCTTTCTGCGCGCGTGCGGAATCTGTACAAGGCTGGAGCCAAGGCGGCTTTAAGGGTCATAGACATGTCTGGCTGGGACCCAGCAACGGTGATCTCTGGGAGATGCCCAGGCCTGTCAAGCTGTCAAGCAACTGTTGGCACAAGAAATGAAAGCTACACAAGAGGGAGGCAAAACTCATCGTGTTGTTCGCACCGCTACTCGCCGCTCCACTCGGATTAACAAGGCCAGAGGGACATCTTCCACAGAGAGTGCCCGCTGAACGATCTCCTCCTTGGTGAGGTTGGTGGGTGCCCACATCCACCTGCAAGTCCCGCTGGAGGTCCCTTAATCGGTGCCTATTGGCAGGTGCCAAGCCGCTACTCCAAAGTCGTAAACACCACCACGCAGTAGAGCTGTACACACTTAGCCTGATTCCACAAACTCTCCCAGTACCTACAGCAGTTACCGTTTGACACTGCAAGTCTTTACTTGACAAAAGCCACCACAATATAGATGAACACCAAATGGTCGTTCAAGCTTCTTGACAAACCTTCGTACTCACTCATCCTGGGTATCCCAAATTATCCAAATCCATCAAACTCCTTCCTGGCCTTCCATCTTGCCCCCCATGAAAGAAAGGACCTGCAGGCGGACGCCAACGCCGCCACGGAGTGGGCTTCTCCGCTAGGCTTCTTGGCTGATTTCGGCTTCGCAACGGCTCGGTTTCGGTTGCCCAAGGTCGGTCCCACACATTTCCCCGGTCGGTTCGTTGTTGTTCGAGGTCGGACACCCGCCCCAACGGACACCATTCATCCTGCCGGTCTTGGCGGATGCTCTGACCGTTTTCAGATCCTTGGATGATAATGTTATTCCAAATCAAGGGCAACATTTATTCAGAAACGCCGCACGGCACCAACTCTACATATCTCAACACATTTACATCTGCTTGCCATAACACTCACATACCCATCCAAGTTTGAAGGGAAATGGTTTTGAGTGCGGCCCACTTTGCAACTCCAAACCAGCTGAAGCTTGTCCAGCCAGCTCGCCGGGGTCCCAGGTGTCATGAACAGCCCCGCAATGGATGAGGAGCGTGTGGGACCCACTACAGCATAAGGAAAAAGAACAAAACATATATAGCTTATTATAGCTTTATTGTTAGTAAGGCCAGGAGCCCCTAGTAGCGTCCTTGCTCATGGTTCCATCAAATCATCCGCTCCCCACCTGTATCCTTCGCCCGTACCGTGGGCTCCACTGCGGCCGCCCGCAGCATGGGGTGCCGGATGACGGCCCAATGCAATGCCTAGGGACACAGCACAAGAACAAGGCTACTTTTGCTGTTCCAACTTTCTGTATTTACTCCCAAGTCAAAACTCCTGGCTCAAATGGCTCAAATGCCGAAATAGTGACTTTATGCCTATACCTGAAGCCTCCTCCGCTACAAAACAACAACTGATTTCACAAAGTGCGCGCATTCAAAGTAACAGTAACAAACGCTACAATTGCTACAATCGCACAAAGGCACATGGAACCCTTGCACATCCAACCCATTTTTGGCCGTGCCTCCACACTGGAGACAATACAGCCACACAAGATTCGTACCCTCTGGGTGTAGCACGGGATACCACAAATATGCTTAAAAAACTCGTCACTTGGTTGGTGGTTCGCCACGTTTTCAAATTGCGTGCACTTTGCAGCCATTTGCGCCCATTCCTACGGGCTGCACCTCGCGGCCCAAGACGAACAACACATTGTTTGGGAACACCCTGTCCTCTCCATTGACTTACCACCCAATTTCAGAGCTTTTGGTGGCGGGCCAGTGGAATAAGAAGGTACAAGGGACCTTCGGTCTTCAGCAAGCGCTACAAAATGAAGATTTGGGTATCGGGAGGGTCGGCCAAAATGGTTTAAAGATTTGCAAAAAGCGTGTCAAGCCAGTAGCCTTGGCATCCTACCAGTACCAATGGTCTTAGCACACTCTGGCTATAGTAGTGTCAGGATGCCTTCAGCGTGGTGGAAACCTTCGGGGCTGGGTCCCCTCAAGCTATTTCCATCTCCAGGTGTCAGGTGTCAGGTGCCTCTTCGCACTTGGGGAACGCAACAAAATACTAAGGCGTCAAGGACATGTGCAACACCTCCAAGTTAGCATGATGAAGCATCCAGCAGCGGGAATCTGACGCTTCCACAGTTTGTTGCTATATATTTAAACATCATAAAGTATTTCTTCCAGCTCCAACCATCCAGCTGGCCTTTTCCAACTTCTTCCCATCTGCAACGCCTCGTCATCAAAAATCAAGAGCATAGATGAACAGGATCCCCATGCCGAAACACGTGGTATCATGTGGCCCTCCACAAGCCATGGCATCTGCATCATGAATCATGCATGTCTTCTATGATTCATTGACACCGTCCAGAGCACTGACTATGTACGGAATACAACTGACTACAACATACTACAACATGAGACCCATGCAACTTCAACACTTGACCAGGCAGTTCTCAATATTGACTCCCCAGCAGTAGAAACTCCCACACCGTCCAGGCCGACCCTGAAGAAGTGCCAATGAGGTATGGGTAGTGATCAAGTGCCTCAGCAAAGCGAGGGACAGCCAAAGCATCATCTTCCTCCACGTCGTCCAAATCAAGCATCACAGCATTCATCAAAATTCAACAGACCAGTCTCAGGTGCCCCTCCGGCATTCTGCTGAGCATGAGCTGCTCGGCACTGCCCACTTCTCGCGGCTCGAAGCGCGGCAGCGCACCGCTTCCGCCGCTGCCCAGGGCGCCTGCACTGGAGCTGCGGAAATGGGGATTCTAAGTGAAGTGAACTTCCGGAAAAAGAATTGGGGAGTAGAATTGGGAGTAGAATATGGTGGAATCCTGGCTAATCCTAGTGAGATTTTACATGGTCAAAATCTGACCATTATCTGGTGGTGGTCGGTGGGCAAGCGTTCGTCTCACCCAACCGCAGCCTGTCTCCACATTCTTCAGGGTAGCCTCGGCCCTGCGGCCAGGTACCACAGCTCTGCGGCCTTCCGGCGTCTGGCTGGGTGAGACCTTGCATCTGCAGCTGAGTCAGGTATATCCGTTCATGGGAGACTGGGCCCCACATAATAGATAGAATCAGCAGCAAAACTGGGTAAATGCGTCCAGAAATTGCTGCATGTTCTTCTACATGCGATGCAAATGGCCTACCCTGCTGAACCAAAGCACAAAGCACCACGCAGCCACCATGGTCATTGCACAGCTAATGCCCACCACTCTCGCAGACAAGCATGGCAACCTCCGCCTCAAAACATGGAGTTGGGAGGGGAACTGTTCTTCTGGGTTCAAGCGGGTGCATGTGAGATGTGACCCAATCAGCTGTTAGATCGCACCACTCCCATAGATTCTTTCGTGAGCCCCCAACGGTCGGCCGTTGATGAGCTCTCGACCCTCAAAGGCTTCGATACCCACAATGGCCCCGACAAAAGCAAAGCGTTCAAGTTTGCCAATGGCCACAACGACATGTGAGCCGAAATGCATCCTTTTGGTACAGTACATCTAAATTCGCACACTGAGCACATCTATAGAAATATATGTGTTTGAGAGAGTGCGAATCCACTTGACTCAACGAGAGATTTTTCAATAGAAAAGACGAGAAATGGATGGTATGCCACAACACTACAGTAGTCAACAAACAGGACAAGCTCAAGAAATTCAACACACCATCATCATCATCATCATCATCATCATCATCATCATCATCATCATCA